>VFSE01000094.1:0-42930 GCA_010157825.1 Vickermania ingenoplastis | reverse complement strand
TAGGCATTTGTTTATTAGTGTGAAATACTTCGTTAGTTTGTTGTACGCGATGGTGTCTAGGTAGATTTGTAATTTGGGGAATATTCCAGTAACGAATATTTCGTGTGTGGATGCCGCTGCAAGTGAATTTGTGGGTTGTGTATTAGATGTGTTTGTTTGGTTGACCTACTGTTACGTGATTACGTGTATATTTGAATGTTTAGGTGACACGCGTAATTCTTTAAGTTTTGTGGTGCTGGTTAATCTAACGCGTGGGTGCGCAGTGCACTAGTGTGTTTGATAGGATATATATTTGATTGTTAAAGGATTTGTAGAATTTATGTTTGTTATATGTGTTGGGCGTTGACGCTTGATTGCACAGGGTGTGATTATTGTTATTTATGCGTATAGAGGATTGTGTTTGTGTGCCTTTATAATCGTTACTAATTCTTTGTTTTATTTTAGTGATTGCTTGGTTTGGGCTTGTAGGTGTTTTACGGTATGCGTGGTAATTGTTTAGTTCTGGGTAAAGATTTGTGAAGCTGATTGTGGTTGAAGGTGGGATTTGTTACCAGTAGTCTCGGTAATTGTTTACTTTAGGTGTATGGTTACTGTGAGTTGTAACGTGCGTTAACTGTGTTAATTCGCACTACATGATGGTTTGCCCGATGGACGCCTTGCGTTAAACTGATATTATAATAATTGGTTCGGTATTGTTCAAGGCCATGTTTATTCGTTGTGGGATGTGGGGAATTGCCTGTGATTGTTGCTGATGGTATGTGGTTGGCTGGTTGTTTTGATTTGCTGGGCAGCTGTGTGTGGTTTTCTTCGTGTTGCACTGTGAAGCTTATACTAAATGATTTGAAATGACTATGGCTGACATAGGGATGTTGATGAAGCTTTTGCTTGTTTGGATTAAAGTAGTTATTGTTTTATAGGTTGCTTATTTACTTGTGGATTTGTGGGTATAGGTGCACCCAAGATTTGTTTGTACACTAGGGTTATTAGTGCTATCAAATGTTTGTGTTTGCCAGAACGTCACGTTGTGTAGGTGTTGTGTGCGTACTTTGTGTTGCTTTACTTTAATGAATTGTGTAGGGTGTAGTTTATTCCATTTTTGTTGATTTACTCTATAAGTTAGCTCGGACAATGTTGTCTTTATGGTTTATCTTTATAGTTATAGCATAATTAACGTAGTTGTTTGGTTGCAGTACTCTGTGTGGAGAATGCAAGACAGTTATGTTTGTGTAGTTGATGATATTGGTATGGATTCTGCACAATGATTAGTTGGAACAGATCAGTTACGGGGTGGCTTTATTGCTAAGAAGTTATGTTTAGGTTAGTAATTAATTTGATGTGATTGATTACGGGCTGATGAGGTTTACGCATAGTGCTGATGGGTAATTTGTGTGTTGGGCATATATTATTGTGTTATTTTGTAGTGAGCTTTGATTGGTATGGTTTGGATTGTGCTACACCGTGGAGTGGCTGTAGTGCCTTGAGTAAACTGTTGCAGTTTATATGTAGTTTACACAGTTGTGGGTTTACGTTAGGTTGGGCTTTGTTGGTGGTTTGTGGTTGCTATGTATTAACGATAACGCAAGGTTTGGGGCACTGTTACAAAATTGCTTCGGGATTATGGATTCAACGCGTGTTGGTTGTGTATGCTGTAGTACTCCATGTTGGGGTACCGAAAGCTTACCTTTGTTGCTTATAGAGGGTGTGTATTAGGTAGCGGACTCCGGGCTTTGATACATAGGTTGCTTTATTAAAGGCGTGTTATTGTTGACTTGTTGCTGCTTGCTGTTTGCGTGCTCAGTGTCCATTTCTGGAGTTATGAATTATTTGCAACTCGGGTGTTTGTTAGCTGTTGGCTGTATATTATAGTTAGTTAGGTCTTTGATGCAGATATGCATATTGGTTTACGATGTTAACTAGTTGTGTTGCAAGATTTGCGGGTGTTAGCTGTGCATTGGTATAGTGGAGTTCGTGTGTTATGTTGTTATAGGTTGCATGAAATTCTTTAACTGTGGGTTTACCGCCTTTAAAAGCTGATGCTGGACTATGCTCGATAAGGTTGTATGATTATAAAGAAGAGCAGCTTAAATTTGTATGAAACTTAGTATGTTGATGTTTACATTAGAATGTTGCCGGTGGTTGCAATAGTAGCCTGCTTTTGAATCATCACTGTTATAGTAAGTTTTATAGTTTATTAATATAGCCTAATCGTTGATTTAAGCTTGCGGATTTGTGGGAATACTGGTCGCTGTTGTACTTATGTATTTCGGTAGTGAGGTTGGTTCGCTGTTAAGGTAGCTGCATGGAGTACTGTTGTTGAACGAATGTTGGATATATAGGTTTATAATTGCTTTTAATTTAGGTGTTTGTGTGCTGTACTTTTGAATTCTATGTGGTCTACGAGTTATTACCTAATGAGAACTAACGTAGATTACCATGATTTTTAATGCTGTACTGAAGGTTTATAGTTACTTAATGCTATTTATGCGTTGCTTTGGTAACAGTTGTAACTTTAGCGCCCGTTTGGGCGGCTGCACGATTGCTTTACATAGAGTTGTTGCGCTATATGGCTTTGATTATGTGGAGAATTCCTAATTTAAGCTTTGGTATTTTGTTTGTGTCTATAATTGTTGTGGTTTACGTTTGCTTTGACTTAACTTTGATTTGGATTGTTGTGAGTGGGAATTTCACATTGTGTTTGCATTATGTTTGCTGGTTGTTATACTGTTTGGTGATGTGCCGTTGTGGGATGGATTTTGTGCTGAGGTGTGGTCGTAATAATGTATGACTGTGATGTTGGAACTGTAGTAGGCGGGTTGTTTGGTGGGATTTTACGTGGGTTGGTTTCTTTACAATGTTAGTATGTATGATTTATATTAGTTAGATCGTGTAATAGCAAGAAATTTATTTTTTTTTTTTAAAATTATTACCATGCACTTGATCTTTATAGTTTAGTTTGTACTTTTCTTTGTTATATTGATACAGGTTTGATGTGGTTTTAATTATAATTTATACCGTTATGGTGAGTCTTGATAGTAGGTTCCTGTGATAATTGTTGCTGGTGACTGTATTGGATGTAAGCTTCATTATTGTTCATGTAAGGTTTGTTTGTTGTGCATAATTTTAGTTTATAGGTTTTAATGCTTTGGTTTGAGTGCTGTTGATATCATCCTAAGTTTACGGTGTTTGTATACTGATATAAATGTCTGTGTATGTTTTGGCTGCTGTGTGTTTAAGATGGTGCTACATAGTGATTTTGCTGCTGTGTAGGACTGACTGGTAACCTTGCAGGTGGACTTGACATTGTTAAGGGTGCTGTGAGTTGCTGTATAAGTTCATGGTTAAATAATTAGTGACACTAATGTGTTATGGTTAAGTAGAGTGGCTAATGCTGCGAGATGCTTTGTTGGTTGGTGTGGTACATGGGGTTGGTTGACTTGCACGTGTTGTTACGTGAAGCGCTGTATTTGCGATTATTTTCTACTTTAACTGGCGTTTTTGTGGATATGCACATACAGCTGGTTTGTGAACACACGTTTAATATTGATTCGATATAGTTGTGTAATAGTGTTCTTATTTCTTTGTTATTCTTGGATATTACATAGATGCTTAGTGTGATTAGTTTGTGCTCTAATGCGACTGTTCGGTGTGGATTTGTTTAAGGTGTAACTTTATTTCGCGTTAAGTGCTCGTAAAGGTGGTGTTAGGGGTGTTTATTTGTGTTGTTAAATATAGGTTACATTTAAGTTCTTTTGTAAGAATCGGTTGTTTTGCTTAACGGATTGTTTGCTGTATAGAGGTTTGTTAGTTTGCATGTGTTAAAGGTTAAACCTGATCAATTGATTTGCTATGGAATTATGTACTGATGCTTCTTCTGGGAGGCTGTAATTCTACAATTATTTGCGGTTGCATGAGAACATTATTATTCGGAACTTGTTGATTACATTTTGGTTACTTCCGTTTTATTTACCGCTGTTCGCTTAGATACTTGTTAGGCATTTAGTTTGCGCGGACTGTTAAAGTGCCTTTATGAATGCTGTTACACTGTAGATGTGTTATTGTTACTTATTACATGATGTTACTGGTAATAGTTGATTCGTATTTTTGTTAATTAGTTATTACATTGTTGTGCTATATGATTGGTGTGGCTATACCTTGAATTTGTGGGCAGATGGATGCATAGTGCCTTTGAAGTCGTGATTTTATATTGGTGTTTAGAGTTGTGGGATTGAGACTGCTTACTTTAAATTGCTTAAGGTTTATACATGTTATGTTTGCGCACGTTGATGTTGCATGTATTGTGGGTTACTAGGATTTGTATATGTGGTTAAACGCTGGAACTTGGATGTTTTGCCTTTGCATTGCGGATTGCGCATGGCTACTTTGTATTAGGGCATTGCACGCTTATGTGAGTTTATAATTGTGTCTTGCTGTATAGAAAGACGTTACGACACTAATAGTAATGAGTTGTGATTGTTGTGAGTTTAAAGTTATGTTGCGTATGCGCAACACATGGTTTAGTATTTGGCCATTTGTGTGGATGATTGGTGCAGCTGCACGCATATGCTCTTAGTGCGGTGCATGTTGTTATAAAGTTCTCCTTGTAAATCTGTGGCTTTTGGTATGGGCTGGGGTGTTTATTTACTATAAGGTTTACCGATGGTTTGACTGTGATGTTTTGTAGACTTAGTGTAGTTGCATGGGTTATGGTTGTTGCTTGAAGTGGTGGTCGGGATTTTGCTTGTTTTGGTGTTTAAGGATTTGGGTAGTTGATAGGCTTCACGGTCAAGTATTGTATAGTTTGTCGGATTTCGTAGCGTGCTATGGAACAGGATCGTTGAGTTTTGTGTTTCCTATCTGCAGTGCGTGATTGCCGTGCATTGAGTGAGATTTGGGAGGTTGGCTTAAGGTGTAGTGTTTAAAATAAGTACGATTGAATGGCGTTTATTTCTGTAGTACTGTAGTGTGATGCCGTATTTGAGGCTGTAATGTTGTGCCCAGTTGTGACTGCTGTGCTTTTAATAATGCTACTGTCGTTGTAATTGATTTGATGTGAATTGTTTGTAATTCTTACAGATAGTAGTTGTGGTTTGCTATGTGTTGCACGAGAAATTAAGCAGGTTAGCTTACAGTTGGGTAGGCGTTGTGTGGCGTTTGAAGATTAGGTTTGGTGTTTACTGGCATAGAATTGTGTATTTAGCTACTGAATTATGTTGTTGCAGGATGCATGCATGTGTTTCTTTGAATTTAAGCTATTTCAGGCTTATCCTTTTGACAACTGTGCGTGTTTATTAGTTGCTGGCGCGTGAGTTTGTTGAGTTGGTTATGTGTTAGTGAGGTTTGTATGCGGTTGTATGGCTACTTGTGTAAGGGATACTTGGATAACGCAATTGATGTGAGTGTGTACTTCTTTAGATGCTTTATGATATTGATTAGTTGTGCGCTCGATGCGTAATTTAGCACATTTTCCAGTGGGTTGGTGGATTTGTGGGTTTCCTTTTGTTTTGAGTGGCCTGATTGCAGGATTGCGCCGCTGGTGCCCTTTACGGTAGGTATCAAGTAGTATCTGCGCTACTGTGAGGTTTCGGTTCGATTGTATTAACGCTAGCTTGCTTACTTGATTTGTGTAGTTGCTAATGAAACTGGATGTTTGGGTGTTTGGATGTGAGCTTGTGTCTAAACATTTTGATAATAGAGTGTGTTCTGCGGTGACCGCTTATGATTTGGATACTAGTTAGAGCTATGCGTTTGACAATCGCGTGTAGGTGCTTTCTACTATTTATTGTTAGAGCCTGGGTTGCTTGCTTGTGGTGGCTAGTGAGAGCCGTTTGCAGGCTTGTGTGTGTTGTGACGTTGGGTTTGATGTTGACGAGTTGCAGATGTGATGCAGTAGTTGGTTGCTGTAGGTTAGCTTTCTTATTTGTATTCGTAATAGAAATCTGAAGTTAAGTGTGGATGGTTTGCTATGGGTGTTGCATACCTGCGATTGCTTTAAGATGAGGTTGTGGGTTTTGGTTATGGGTTTAGATGTGCCTGTGAGTTGGTTGTATATTTGTCGGTATATTCTGCGTTTGTGCGGGTTTTGTGTTTTTTGTTTGGTTGTGGTGAGGTCTTCTGTGCTGTATGTTTGGGTGTTGCTGTTACGGGGATGGTGTATTTAGTTGCGTAGGATGTTTGGATTTGGTTTAGTGGTGCATTTGTCGCTTTGAAGATTTCACACAATTTTAGCGGATTTGTGGATTTTGGATGTTTTACTAGTGTATATGCTGTTGCGAGCGCATAGTTCGCGTGTGAGTTGGGTATGTTTGTTAGAGGTTGTTTTGCTTATTTAGAAACTGGTGGTGGATTAGGTGGTGTATGTTTGATTGTGCGGATGCTGTAGGTTTGCTAGTTTGTGTGAGCGTTCTTGGTGCATTAGCTTACTTTTATTGTGTGCTTTGTTGCTGTGAAAGGTTGCGTTTGGCCGCTATGTATAGCTGCAATTTGTTGTTTTATTTTGTGGGCGTACTTGTGGTGTTTTGGGTGGACTTTGGTTAGACGGTGGTTGTCAGAATTTAATACTTGGGTTACCCTTTACGTGGTGGGTTTCTTGGTTTGGGATGGTTGCTTGCATGATGTTCGTTGTGGTGCGTGTGGGTGGAAATTTTGTTTGTGCGTAGTTTTACTACATGGCAGTTTCTGGCGGTGTTGTGTATTAGCGGATACAGGACTTTGCCGATGCCGGGATTATGCAGACTTCTACCGTTACACTTTATACTTGTGGTTAAGTGTTTAATTGTGGGTTTGATACTCCACATATGAGTTATAACTTTTAATGAGACTTCTAATTTTGGTTTCTGCAGCATTGCGATCGGTGCCCGGGTGTTTATGCCACGGATTTTGCGTTCGGGTCACTTAGCGTGTTATTGATAATTGTTTGGTGTTACACTGGGTTTGCAGACTCAGTTGTTTGGCCGCGGGATGCCGGATTTCGCACTTTTGTATTATGAGTGTACCACGCGGATTTTGAGTGTTGTGGAGATCAGGTTTCGATCGCTGGGTCTCAGGCTCTGTGGACTTTGGTGTGCGGGTTTGCCGTGGGTTTTCCGCCTGCTGGAGGGTTGATATAATATACATGGGAAGTGTGTTGGGCAGCTTCTGAATTTCCTGGGATATGTAGCATTGTGGGTTTGACAAATTTGTAGGTGCTGTTTTTGGTAGGTTTGATTGTGTTTTGCACGGGTTTTAGATTTAACGTTTGTTCTGCGGGTACTAGTGTTTGTGCATATATGTGGTTTAAATTGTGGATTTCGTGCTTAGGCTTCTGGTGGTAGGGGAGTGCAGGTTTTAGTGGGACATTGTATTTTTTGGTGTTTGTGGGCAAAAGTTCGTAGTTTTTGTGCGAGGGGGTCTGCTGGCCTGCGGGTTTGGGTTCCTGGTGTGGATAGTTAAATTGCTTGTTGGTGCCCAGATTGCGGGATATTTTGGTATGAGGAAACTGCCACGGGTTCTATGATTGCTGGAGGGTTGATATAATATACAGGGGAGCTTTGCTGGAGGGTTGATGCCTTAGGGTTAGGCAGGCTATGAGTTTTGTAATTTTGCATTTTTCGGGGTTGTGATCCACGGACGCTGGTGGCCTTAGGGTTTGTTTTTGGTGCCTGTTCTATAGCGTTGTATGGTATTGTGTGGTGTGTGCCTGGTTTTGCGCGTTGGTCTAGTGTGCTGAGTGGCTTGTGGTTAATGTTGTGCTGATTTTGATTTTGGCAGGGTGTGGCAGGTTTGTGTGTTTTGGGTTTGGACAGGTGCCTATGGCGTTTTACATTTGGGGTAGCTAGGGTGCCATGGGCGTATGGGTGTAGATGGTAGAGGTTTGTGTGCGATTGTGCCATGGGTTTTCCGGTTGGTGGAGGGTTGATATAATATAGGTTTCTGGAGGCACGGGTGGCTTGTTAGGTGTGCTGGCTATTTTGGTTTTGGGTTTGTTACGGTAGTTGTTTAGGGGTGTGGCCGACTAAATTTGGTTGGTCATGCATTGCTTCTTAAACGGATTTGGGGTTGGATCTTCCAGAGTCGCTGTTTTGGACTGCTATAGTCTTGTGTAAGCTGAGGGCGCGATTGCAGAGTGACGTTTTGGTGGTGGACTATACTGAGTTGCGCGGGTGCTGATTATTGTTATGTTGCGTGGGGTACTTCTGATTTGTATGGAGTTAGGTTGGTGATGCTAGGTTTCGGATCTTGGGCGTTTGTGCTTTGCTATGAGTTTTGCATTTAGATGGTGCTAATATGACATAACGAGGCCTTATGTTTTCTATAGGTTGGGTTGTATGAGCAGTGTGCCTTGTGTTTAGGCTTGATTGTGGTGTGGAGTTTATATGTGATGGTAGGTTTGCTTTAGAGAGGGGTTTTGAGTAGCTCCGGTTTGCTTGTTAGACTTGTGCGCTAGGTTTACGTCACAGTTTCGTAGCGTTTCATAGATTGATAGATTTTTGCGAGGCGTGGGTACTATTGTTGCATGATATTTCTGTTGGTGATAGACGGGTGGGGTGACTTTTGGGCATGGTGTGGTATATTTAGAGCTGCGATTATGATTGCCGAGGGTTTTGTTTGTTTTGGATTTGTAGGGGCTTAGGTTTTCTTGTGAGTTCCTTGTGTTAGCCGCAATACTAGGGTGGCAGGCTTTGCATGGGCGCACATTGGAGGTTGTGTTTGTGTGGGTAAATTGCGGTTTTTGGTGGTGGTGATGCTTTACTTTAGGTTGTATGTTGGTTTGATTGGTAGTTGTGTGGGCGGGCGATTGTTTTAGATATTTTGCAGGGGGATGGTTTGGTTATCGTTTTGCTTGCGCGTGTCGGTTAAGGGTTTTCTGGTCGTTTATTGGTGGTGGAGTTGTAATGTTTGTAGGTGTATAAATTGTGGTTACAGTGGACTGTGAGGTTGTACGGGATTCTGGTATAGTCAACTGCGTATTTGGCTGATTTGTACCTTTATATGTTAATGTTGTGGTCGCAGAGCCTGTTGTGTTGGCTTAGTTAGGTGTTGGTTAGTGGAAGCTTACGCTGAGCGATACTTTGAATTCGGATAGTTTTGAGTGATTTACTGTACGCGAATAACGTTGTAAATGGTATGGGTTACCTGCGGATTTCCTGATTTAATGAATTATAGTACATGGCTGCAGGGCGGCTTGTTTATAGGATTGTTAAACTTACGTATTTAGGATAATAGAGTGTTGCGCGTGGGTGATTTGTTACAGTGGATTGTTGGTGCTGCATTTTGATGTTTTTGTGACTGATTGCATGTACTTTGGTGGTGTGGTTTTTTTGGTGTGTTTAGCTGTTTGCGGTGCTTAACTGCTATACTTTACTTTCGGCTTGCAGAGTATGTAGAGGTGCTTCGCTTGTTTGTGGTTTTGATAGGCTGTGTGCAGTTAGGCTGGCGTACACTTGCTGATTATATATGCTGCGCTTAAGTTCCTGATAATGTTGTTTTATGGATGGTAGCCTGTGTTAAAGATAGGCTGCTCGATGAATAGGATTTATTGCTATATTTCAGGATTTGTGTTTGCTGATGCGTGGATGTGATGATTGGTTGGAAAGTTAAGATTTGTTAGTATTTTGCTAGATAATTCGTGTGTTGTGTATTTAATTTTATAGTTAATGCTGAGTTTTAGCAGCTTGTGACCATGGTCAGGGTATATAATGTACATTAGGCGTTGAGCTATGGGTAACTGCATTTCATTTAAAATATTGGTTTGATGTTTGTGGGTTTACGTTATGAACGGAGATCGACATATTGGTATTAAGGCGTTGCAAGCATTGTGTTTAATTGCCTTGTGATCTCATGGTTGATTGTTTTGGTTGTGCTTGAAGAATGGATTGTATATTGGTTTTTGGGGTTGCATGTGTGGTTGTTTATTTGTTTGCCTTGTTGGAGTGTTTTATTGATAAAGACAGGACTGATTATATTTATATGTTGTTCAGTATTAAACATCGGTACGAATTATAGGTACTATGCAGGATAGTAGCTACCGTGTTGGTGTGGGTTAGATGGTTGTTGTCATGTGGTTTATTTACTTTATGGAGTTGCTTGTTGGGTTGTAATGTTGATGCATGGACGCACCGAGACTTTATGTGGGTAGTGGCATGCGGGTAGACTGTGTTCTTGGTGTGTATGGTTGATTGTGCTTCTGTTGCCTTGTGTACTGAGTTTCGGACTGTGGCGTGACATATTACTACCAATGCTGTATGTCTTTTAGGATTAACTTGTGGACTGTCTTGCATTGTGCATTTATAATAACGTGGTCACTAAACGTGGGATTACGTTTTTATAGGTACGCGTGACATGGTTTATTATAATAGTGTATGAATGATGTGTGGAACCGTTTAAGTTGTGTGTTTGGGGTTGTGGTGTATTTGGTTTTGGGCTACTTATAACCGGCATGATTGTTGGCCTGGGCTTGGCGGTCGGGTGTGTTTTGCATGTTGGATTGCAAGGTTGTATATGTGTAGTTGATGTTTACGCCTATGTTGTGATTGGTGGAGTGATTGCTTAGGTTGTTACTTGTGATGCTTTATGTTGTGGGTGCAGATGGTAGGGGAGTTGTGTACGTTGCCTGGATGTAATGTATTGTTGTGTTTGCAGCTACACTTGCAAAGTTATCGATTTAGTTTTGCTGTGTATATTGTATTTTGTGGTTGCGTAAGGTTTACACAGTTGTGATATGATACGCAGTGCTTTAATTATTTGTAATTGTTGTTGGTTTATGCTGGTTAGGTGGGTTTGCTTGCAACCGATCTACGTTTGATAATGTTTGGTTTAGTGAGACTTGTGTTTTTCTGTACTTGCGTTTTAGGGTGGTAGATTGCGGGGTGGGCTTATAAGATTGGTGTGTATGTTGCATAGTTTAAGGGTTGCTAGGATGATAGTTGCGTCTATGTTTTGGGATTCGTAGCGATGTTGACTCACCATACGGTAGATTATACTCGATATTTATTATACACATATGAAGCTTGGCATTAGTTGCAAGGCTTACTATGGACTGTTGTTTTACTTGTGAGCGTGGGCTTATGGTTTGTTGTGGCGTTTTAAAGACACGTGTGCTTAATGGTATGGTGTGTTTTTAGATACTAGTACTTTAGCTGAGATCTATGGTAGTGCATGTTTCATAGGTGTGTGTTATTTATGTGTTGTGTCTTGCAGTTTCTGTTATGAAATTGATTATGTTTTGTGTTGTGTATGATAAGCCATTGTGGATTAGTTGTGATTTGGGTTGGTTATGGGTGCCTTTGTGGTTGCCTATTTTGGTTACTTTGTTTTTGAGGTTTCTGCCGAATAGTTGTTTCATTGGATGCAAGTAATTTGGTTCGCGCAGAATTTGGGCAGCAATTTTGTTTATGGAATATTGCAATGTTACTTCAGTTTTGAGATTGTTGTTTGTGGCTGGGGCGTTTCAATGTTGTGTTTTTGTAAGTAATTCTTATTAGTTTGAGTGTAAGTGCGGTGTGATTTACTTGTATGTATGTTGCATTGGTGGATCGTTTGTTTTGAGTATTGATATCATTTAGTCGAATGTAATAGTTTGTTTCTGTCTTTATGGTATGCGTTATTACAATGGTTAGATTAGTGGTTCTGTTGTATGCGTTGAATTTAACATTACTGCTTATGGTAGTATAGTATGTTACATGCTATTGTGGCTAGTTGCTTGCGATGTGGGGGTAGTGGTGAGTTTGAACTAGCTAGTGTTACTTGTTGTGCGCTGTGTTGTGGTTTTAAAGTGGCATGGTTGCTCGATTGTTGCTTTGCATGCGTGTTTTGCTGATGTGTTGATTTTTTGACAGGGCGGTTTTAGGGTTTGACATTATTGTGTTCGAGTTTGGTTAGTTATTAAGTGTGTGTTGTAGGTTACAGGTGGTTTCGGTAAGTTTTATTGTGCTTTGGATTTGCGTGGCGGAGGCGCCTTTAAGTTGTGCGCTGCAGGTTGGTGTGGACCGCCATTTGTTTCTGGTAATTGTGCTTTGGGTTAGCAGTTTCTTGTGGCTGCGCGGCTACGGTTGTTGTGATTAACAATCATGTATTGTTACTAGCTATGTAAGCTGTGCACACCATTGTTTTGTAACTTGTAAATTGCGGTTGCAATACTTGGCATGTTGCTTTGCTGTTGGTTGACGGTAATGTGGTTGCTTGTAGTTATGCATTTTTCGGATTGGTTTTTTACTTTATTGTTATAAGTTTATGCTTGCTTTGGGTTGCTTGTGTATTAAATTGTGAGTGCTGCTTGCATAGTTGTTGACTGGAACACTGTTTGCGTTTTAAGTTTATGATGGTTCCAGGAGTATGTTTGCTTTTGGCTGAGTGTGATATCCGATTATGAATTGAAGGCATATTATGGTTGTATACAGGATTTGTATGATATTTATTTATAGAATTTAGCGTATTGTAATAGTTTTATAATCCAAATTTTGTGTGTGTTATTACATTATGTTAATTCTTATTTATCGTGTTTTTTGCATGCTATGAATATTGTGGAGTGTGTTTACTTACATGAGGTTCTGGTGTGAGAATGACATGTAGTAATGTGGTTGTATGTTGATTTTGTGTTTGTGCTTTGTAGCTTGCATATTTTAGGTAGTGTCGTTTAAAGTATATTGTTGGCAATCATTGTAGGCTTGTAAACTATGAGTTTATTGCTGAAGTAGGTTTCTGTATAGTGGTTTTAGTGGTTAGTTGTGGGCTGGAGTTTCGGGTGTTGTATGTTGACTCGTAGTTGTGACTTAGATGGTTTTTATTAATGACTTGAGAGGGTGCTTGAGAGGTTAGGTGTTTGGGCTTCTATATGTAGGTGGTTGGGCTAGTAAATAGGTTTTGGTAGACAAAACGACATGGGGATGTATTCGTTGCGTTTCTAAGAATTGTTTATCGTGATGGGCATTCAGGACTGTGCAGGATTCATGCTGTAGGCTACGGATTTTAAGATGCTTTAAGATCGCTAATTGGGGATTGATTATGGCTCGAGGGCAGTTGTGGTTTGAATTCTTAAGGATAATTTTGTTGAGTGCTTTCATTTGCATTGTTTACTTAGCAGGTAGTTGTGTTGCCAGATTTGTGGTGTATGGACGATGTAGCATGGTTTGCTTGTGAGCAAGTGTGCCATTAGCTATAAGTGTTTAACGAGAACTTTTGGGTCACATAGTGATGTATATTATAGTTAAATGATTGTAATAGTGATTTCATTTCTTTGCTTTGTATTGGTTATTACTAAGATGATGATTTGTGTGAATTGTGTACGCTTTGTGTGTTACTGGCATTATATGATTTGTTTTTAGTGAACTTGAATGTATTAGTTATAGTGGTAGTGTTGGTTTTCGGGTGCTTGGATTTGTTTGCGGACTGGTATTGACGATGCAGTTAGCGTTGTAGCCCAGTAGCGCGTATGTTGGGGTTATGACTTACTTCTTATGTTCAGCTTTAGTGTATTAGTGTTTTAGTGTTTGTTTCCATTTGATTTGAATGCGATTGTGTGGCAGTGATTTGCAGAGTTGATCGGATTTACTCTATATGCCTGATAATACGGTATTGTTTGTAGGTGACTTCGCGAGAGGTTACTTATTACTGATTACACCCAATGTTAGATCCGTTGCGTGCGGATGCTTACGCATAGTTTGATGTGAAGGTTTGGTGTTGGTGGTGTTGTTTACTTGGATTGTTGACCTTTGGGTTCGGCGGTTTGTGGGAGTTTTGAGGTTTGGATCCACTGCATAGTGTACTGTGTAGCCATGTTTGCTTGTTATTAGTTAATTGTTAGTTAAAGTGTTAATTACTATTGATTTGGGTGCTTGAAATAAATTGGTACGGTTGTGGGTATAGATATTTATTTGCTGATGCTGTTGGTTTCGTGTTGCAGTGTTGGGTGGGTTTTCGTTTAATTCCGCTGTGTGTGGGTATGTTTGTGGTACTTCGCTAACACGGTTAAATTGCAGGCTGGTAACGTTGGCTTCTTGCGGGATGTTTGCAACAGTTTTCATGGTGACACGATGGTTTTGATTTGTGGTTGTTACTGGATTAGATTATTCGGGGGGGAGGTTTCTCTGCCGGGGGAAGGTTATGGTGTTGCAGTGTAAGTTTTGTTAGGTTGCTGGTATTTGAGGTTATTATAACGTTGTGATTGATGGGATGGTTTGTATAAGTTGTTTGGGAAGTAACTGCTTATGGTGTACGTTTACACATTTTGGGTTTGGGCTGGCGTGAGTTTGCGGTTTGTGACTTAGTTGAGCGCTGTGAATTCGGTTGTTGTGTGTTTGATAATACCTTGCATGTTCGACGAATGCTGAGGGGTGTTAGTTGCTTGCGGTGATTTAGTTTGCTGTGTGGTATTTTAATTGCGCTGGTCGGACACTTGGTTGAGGTGGGATTTGTGTATTTAGTATTATGTGATTTACAATTGCTATTTACGTAACTGCGGATGCGCTGGGGTGTGGACTTAGTGGGTGTTACAAGATGACTGTAATGCTGATGTTTAACAAGTTTAATTTCTTGCGTATTTATTGTTATTGTTTGATGGTTCGTTACTTGTGTAGTTTGTATATGGACTTGATTACTCTGGACTGTATGTGTGCTGCTTACTTGTGTTGCCTATATGGGATGATGCATGCATTAGATTAAACCGTAGCCTTTATGGGCAGGTTGACTTGGTGCAGTTTGCAGACTTGTTACTGTTTAGATTTTAGTAGTGTTCGCTAAACTTGATAAAGGTTGTGAGATAGTTTACTTACTTATTGTGGATGCATTGGTTTTTATTCAGGTTATCTTTGTGTTGTCTTTAACGTGGATTGCTTATATTTTGGAGTTGCTGTGAGATTGATTTAGTTTTGGGATTCTCCGTGAGGTGTTGATTGTTATGTTACTGGTTAGGTAGTTTTGTGGTTTTGATGTCTTTTGTTGGTTCTGGTTATTGTTTTAGATTTGCTTCTACACTTTGGGCTGTTGCATTTTATGTTTTATTCTAGATTTGCCTCGGGTGTTTCAGTTTACTTATGTTTTTTATTGCTGTGTGGTCATTTGTGTAGCGTTTAATTGTCTTTGTGGGGTGCTAATTGATAGGCATGATTTTTGGTGCTATTTGTTGAGAGAACCGCGCTTCTGGCCCTCCTTAGCGTGCACAGTATACGGTACTTTTGGTTATCTTGTGCGTTTTGCTGACGATAACTGTTTGAGTGCTTTAATTGCTGGTTAAGTCGGTGGTGGGTGGTGAGTGTTCTTCTATTGCATAGTGTTTAGATGTGGGTTGCTTACTTAATGCTGTGATGTGTAGGTAGCCATGTTTAGCTTTATTTTGTTTTATTGCAAAGGTATTATTAGTTTTGATGCTGGTTGTTTTGTATTGTGACTGCTCACTTAGTGTCAGACTTACATGTGTGTGATTTGCGACGAGTTCGTTGGTGTGAGCCTTTACTTGGAGTTTGTTGTGACATTATGCGTGGGTGTGTTGGTTTGATGATGTTGTGATTCACGTAATTTGGGATTGCTAGGGTTTTCGGAGGGTTTATTGCGCTGCTATTGCGCTGATTTATGAATATGTCCTTATAAAGTTTGTATTTTATCTGTTAAGAGTGTTATTGTAAATTATGATTTTGGGATTGGTATACTATGTAGGGGTGGTTTAGCGTGGGTTTGATTTAAGTGTTTGACACTTAATTTTAAAGGGATTATGGATTGCTGCCAAGAATTTGTGATAGGCAGCTGTGTGTGCGCTGGTGTTACGTTGTGGTATAATTAAACGTGATTGTATTATAGATGTGCTTGTGGTGATTACTTAATAGTGTTCTGATGTTGCGGATTGTTTTATGCGTGGTTGATAGTTCTACTGGATGTGCTTTGATTGGTGGTTATTGTTGCGGTGATTGTGGGTTTTGGTGGTCGGATGCAGTGTAAATGAGGTTTGCATGTGGTTATGTGGTGCTAGAGTGTTCGTTGTGCTGCAATTTAAAGTTGTGGGTTGCTGTGGCTCTATGCGTCTAGAGGTTTGTGATTTATTAACCTTGGCAAGCAGTTTGCGGTGCTTAGGGTTTGTATGTTGTCCCTTTCAAATTTGTTGGTAGTTTGGAATTTATAAACTTAAATTTGCGCTGTTGGATTGCTTTGCGTGTTGCGAGCATTGTTTGACTGGAACACTGAACTTGAATGTGTAGTTATTTATGCGTGTATGGAGGCTTGGTTGTTGTGGGTTGTTTTACGGGTTATTTTGCTGATTTGATTGTTGGTTATGAAGCTTGTGATTAGCCATGGTGTTGTAAAGTTATAATGGCTTTGCGTGTGATGTTGTGCTGCTGCTATGTTTGGTTACATGTTGTATTGCTGGTGTTACGGTGAAATGTGGGTGTTTTAATGCCATTGTGGGCTGTGGGTTTTGACCGAGGTGTTGATCTGCTAACCTGTAGTTTTCTGTTACTTATAGGCGATTGGCAGTTTGTGGATGCGTTGCTTGCTGGTTGGCTATTTGCGTTTAGATGCTGCGTAATGCTTGACGTAAGTTGCGAATGAGATCGTAAGTTCCCGACTGGAGTTTGGGTTTAGGCTGTGTGGTGTGGATTCGTTGCTTGAGGGTTGTGTGTTTCCATTTTGGTGTGGGAGGCGCATACTGGTGCTTGTGGTGTTGTGGTACTGTTGGTTATTACGTTTGCAGAAGGTGGCCAGGTTGTTGCCAGGTTCGCTATGCGTCTGGTATTCATTGTTACTAGATGTGTTGGACTTGCGTTTTGGGTGTATTACTGGAGTTTTGATGTTACAACCATTATCTGATACTGATTTGTTGTTTACGTTTGCTTTTGCGGTTTTTAGGGTGCTCTTTGCGGGCAGTCGCTTGGAGATTGCCTAGGTGCTTTGTTTGCTGATTTAAGGGCTTCGGGTTAGGTTTTGGTGTATGTTTGCTACTTTGGAGTCGTTATTGTTTTATGAGTTTAGGTTGTAGTGCTTTGGATTACGACAAGTTGCGGGTTTGGGAGTTATTGTGGTTACTGCTACCTTTGTTTTGGGCTACGTGAGTTTGGGTTGCCTAGAGCTGCCATATTGATGTGGTTTTAGAATGATTGTGATGTGTAGGTGGTGTCTTTATGTCAGGCTGTGAATGGTGTGTTTAGCGATTACAGTTCATATTATGGTATTATTTGGTGTGCACAAAATGGTTGCTGTGTTACTTGTTGGTTGGTGCAATACGGTTAGTGGATGGGTTTATTAAAGCGGATTGTAAGTTGGGATTTGTGGTTTGCCAGCTTGTTTTTGTAAAGGCTGTATTATTTATTTGCTTTTGCTTTGCTCGATGTGATGATGATGTTATAGGTGTGTTATTTAACGCTACTTGTGGGTGGCTGCATAGGTCACTAATGCGTGCAAGTGATTGCCTGTGGGTTATGACTTGAAATGCTAGTGAGATGCCAGTTGTGCTTCTGCATTTGGTGTCGTGCTATTGCTTCTATGTGTTGGTATTTATAGCTGTCTTTTGTTTTGGAGCCAATGACATTTTTGGTTGCGTGACGTTGTGTATTTACCGCATTGCTGTACTGATGTAGCCGATACGGTATAATGTATTACTTGCTGCCGTTGCGTGGGCGACTGTGCACAGCGCTTTGACACGTGTGGTGGTATTGTAATTTACCTATTTCATCAAGCGTAGTAAATATTAAGCTTGTTGTGGTCTACCGGTTGCAGAGCGCGGTAATTCGGCTTTGTACTTGCGTGTTCCTAGGTTTGTTTCGGATTTGGATTTGTTACGATTGAGTTTTTGTGATGTTACGAATGACGTGACTTCGAGATGTTTCACACTTTGGTACATACTGGATTGTGGTGCGGTTGGGGTTGCGTATTTGGTAATGATTCGCGCCGCGATTTGCATGTGGGTGTGTGATTGCTTTAGCGATTTTGGATTAATGGGTGTTGGAGGCGTACGACTGGAGTGGTTGCCGTAGTGTAGTGGTGCAGACGCTTAGGCCTGCTGTAGGTTAGCTTGTATGGTGTAGGATTTTGTTTCTGTGGGGTGTTGGTTTGCTGCGCTTGTTGTTGGTGTATGGTTTGAGTGTAGGGTTTGTTGCTTTGTGTGTTTGTTTGGGGTGTTTTAGAGTTTGAGTACAGCTTGCGCGAGTGGATCAAGGTGGATACGTGATTTTCCAGTTTGGTTTGCTGGGCGTTGTTACTTTTACGTCTAGGTGTTGAGGTTGATTATTTTGGGTTTTGGGCTTTGTAAGAGGCTTGTTTTAGCTTGTGTCCTGCCTACTTTGTGGTATTCTGGTTAATAGTTTGTGACCTGCCGCGGGAGAACGTGCGGGTGGAGGGTTGATATAATATAACGAGGAAAGAGGTAGGAACGCATAGGTGGGTGCGAGCCTGCGAGGTTGTAGTTGTGTATGAGTTGTCTACAAGGTGTTTGCGTTCTGGTGGACGACTATATTGCAATGTTGGATTTCGGATTTGAGTGGATGCCTCGATATTACACTGTATTTGTATGCGGTAAGTTATTTGGTTTGGGCCCGTGTGCGCTATTGGTGTTTAGTGGATCAGGTTGGTTTTGGATTTCCTCGGGTGAGTTTGCTTGAGGCTTTGGGTAGTTTGTGTTATTGCGGCTGGTGGTTGAACTGAGTGTTTTGGTTGGTTTATGCTTGCACGCTGGAGGGGTGGCTTGCCATGGGAGTTTTGTGGGTGATTAATATAATACAGCTAAAATACAGGGGTTAGGGCAGGTTTTGGCCGCAGGTTTATAGCTTTGTGGGAAATTTGGCTTGAGTGTGTAGGGTCCCTGCATTACTTGGAGTTATTCTGTCGGGTATCGAGTACCACATTGCTTGGGTTTGGTTCGCCCTGCATGGCGTAGATGGGACTTGGATGCACCGGTGGGTTTTGTGGGTTTTGCAGATGCTGCTGGCGGGATAGAGTTCGAGCAGGGCTTTGGTGCGTGGTGTTTATTGTGATTTCCAGTATTTTGAATGTGCTGTGTGGACTCTTGTTTTGGGTTTAGGCTGTTTAGTTTAGGTATTTAGGCCACTGGTTGGTGGGTTGCCGCGGTTGATTTGCCTGGTGGAGGGTTGATATAATATAGCGGAAACTAGGTGGGATGGGAGGGTAGAACTAATTGTGAAGATTTGTAGTTGTGTGGTTGACTGTGAGTATTGTGGATGGCCACCTATCTGCCAGCGATTACATTGTGCTTTCGGGTTTGGGTTTAGGTTGGACACCTCGGGTTTTGTGGGGTGCTTGTGGGTGTGTGCAATTGCTTTGTGGGGTGCTGTGCGTTGCCGGGTGTTCAGTGGGTAAGGTTGATTTTGGGTCGCAAAGGTGCTTACTTGTGGTTTCGTATGTTGTGGATATTGTGGATGGTAGTTAATGTAGGTGGTTCAGCGTTTATTTGGACTTGTACGTTGGTGAGGTGATTTGCCGCGGGAGAACGTGGTGGTGGAGGGTTGATATAATATAGCGGAAACTAGGTGGGATGGGAGGGGTAGAACCAATTGTGAAGATTTGTAGTTGTGTGATTGACTGTGAGTATTGTGGATGGCCACCTATCTGCCAGCGATTACATTGTGCTTTCGGGTTTGGGTTTAGGTTGGGCACCTCGGGTTTTGTGAGTTACTTGTGGGTGTGTGCAATTGCTTTGTGGGGTGCTGTGAGTTGTCAGGTGTTCAGGGGTCAGGTTGATTTTGAGCTACAAAGGTGCTTACTTGTGGTTTCGTATGTTGTGGATATTGTGGATGGTAGTTAATGCAGGTGGTTCAGTGTTTATTTGGACTTGTACGTTGGTGAGGTGGTTTGCCGCGGGAGAACGCGGTGGTGGAGGGTTGATATAATATAGCTACAAATACAGACATTGGGTAGGCTTTAGGGTAGGGTTTGTGCGCTTATGGGATTTGGTGTGGTGGGTGGTTGTTCTGGGCGTTGATATGTTTTGACATGGCAATGGTGCACTGTGTTGTTTGGGTTTGGTTTGACGTGAGTTTTCTGTGCCTTAAATGAGAGCAGGTTGGCTTGTGCAGTTTTGTGGTAGTTGCTTGCTTTGCTAGCGCCTGTATAGGTATTCGGGGCAGGATGTCTGGTTGAGGTTTCGAAATCGTGGATACTCCACATGTGATACTTGTTTTGGGTTTGAGTTGCTTGCTTATACGGTTTATTTGAGGGTTGAGTTGCTGTGGGAGAATTTTCTGGGGTTACTGTAACAAAGTTACTAGGTATCTGTATTAAGACCATAATTGTGGGTTGGGTTTTATGCGCACGATGAGTAGTAGCTTGAAGGTTTGGTTGTGACCGCAGATGCTTTGTGGGTGGCTAGTCTACTGGTTTGGGTATTGATGCTTACGTTGTAGCTTTACATTTATGGTTGTTTTGGACTTGGATATTCTGGTATTTTGTGACTTGTGGAGTGTTGTGTGTAGAGTGTGGTTGTATGGTGACTTGGGTGACATGCTGGGAATAGCTTTGATGGTAGGTTTACAGATAGTTGTGATTGTTAGTATGATTGCGAAGGCATGTTTAACTTTAGTGTGTGTGATTTGGAAGTGGGTATAGTTGTGTTGTTTCAGTTGGTGGTGAAGGGTTTATGATTCGCTTAGGGGTGATTGTGTTGGTTGTCTGTTATCTTGTAATTTTAACGTTTGGAGGTGTGCTTGGTGTGTATTTGTGGGTGGGAATGCTGTTGTTGATTTCGTGGCTTTCGGTTGAGGTGTTGTGAGCTTGCTGTGAGTTCAGGTCTTGTATGATTGTGTGAGTTGCTGGTTGACTACTGAGGTTGATTAGGGTTAGCGTGTTTCGGGTTTGAATGTGGGACGCATGACAACATATAGGTGTGTTTTGTTTGTGGGCTTGCTGATAGGCTTGTTGGAGGGTGTTGGAGCGGGTGGTTTAGACTTTGAATTAGTAGGTTTGCTTGTGCGACATGGACTTTGCAGAGATGCTCTAGTTAAGCTTGGTGTAGATATGATGGTTGCTGGATCGGTTAGTGCATGATTGTTGCAGGATGTTGGCTGCTGCAGTTCCTGAGACTTTGGGTAGATGCATGCGAGACTTTAGATTGGTAGGAGTGAGTGTCTATGCTTGCTGTTGATTTGGAGACTATTCCGAGTGTGATTGCGCCGGGGGGAGTTGCAGTTACACGTTGATTTGGTGGGTATGTCGTATAGATGTAGGTGACTTTCAGGTGCTCCCGGTGGGCTGGATTTTATGAAACCTCTTGATTGCATTGCTGAGTAAGCATGTGAAATGGAATTGTTATTTTATGGTTTGTGTTGGATTTACGGCGTTGTTTAACAGTTGTGGTTTATTTGGGTATTATGGTTTGGGGGGAGTTATAGGATAGTAGTTTGGTTGGTGATTTGGATGCTGCTAAGAGATACTTATTTGGGGTTTGAATATCTGTGGGTTACTTTGGTAGGTGGATGTGGTTCCACTTTATTGGCTTAGAGCGGTTATGTTGACTTTTAAGATTTGACTGAATAAGTGGGGTAACTTTGTGGTGCGAGTTGGGCATTGTTTGGCGTGAAGCCGCATTTTCTGTTTAGGGTTGTTGACTTCGACCTGATGTAGGTATTTGAAATTGCGTTGTGTGTTTGCCGTGCATAAGTATCTCTGGATATGTGTGAGCAGAGGTTATTACTTGGGAATATAGTGATTGTGTAGTTTTTACTATGGTGTAATAGATGTGTAGTGTTGGTGTGGTACTTTAGTGGTGCGCGTAGTTTTGGAATTTGTATGACATGATGCGTGTTTAACAAGCTTATGTGGATGTTTGCTATGCATTAGAAGTTTAGGTTGTGTTAATAGTTGCTTTTCATGCCGGTATGGATTTGTTTAAACGCTGTGTGAGTACATTGCCGCGGTTAACTGCCATTGTGGTGATTAGTTCTGTAGGAACGTAAATTGGCTTTGGATGATAGTGCTTAATATTATGGTAGAGGTTAATTAGCACGCGTGTTGTGATAGGTTGTGTGTTAAGGGCTTCGCTACGCATTATTTCTTGGTGAAATGACAGTGTTGTTTACAGATGGTTTCTGTATTGCATGATTTGTACGTATTTACGTTGACTGTATATGTTATGTTATGTAAGTTAGGCATTTAGCTTGTGTGGTTGTGGGTTGCGAAGGTGTCGTTACAAGTTTTCATTTCGTATTGCTTGAAATATTGGTATTATTGTGTTTTTAGTTAGTGGGTGTGTTGTTAGCTGTAGGTTACTACGTGCAAGGTTTGTGTGAGGAACAATATTCTTATGGTTTACTGTATTAGCTTTTGGAGTGTGAGTGCTTCGATGTGGATGTGGTTTGAGGTTGGGTTTTGGCCTTTGGTATTCATATTGCATACGTTTTTGATTCAGTAGCTTCGGTTTGATAATTATGGTTAACACTTACACTTGTAGCTTGTGTATTTTAGCTTGGGTTGTTGATGGTTGTAAAATTGGTATGTTCCTCAGTCATGCATGTGCTTTAGGGTTTACCTGTGTGGTAGGTGCAATTTTCTTGTGCTTGACCAACTACGGATGGTAGATTGTTGACTTGTATTCTGATTTATGTGTTATCGGTAGTTATGTTTGTTGCCTGCGTTAAGATTGTATGTGACGGGGTACGATTATTGTGAGACAGATTTACTTGGGCTGTTATTTGCTTTTAAGCTTTGTGGGGTGTTCTTTTAATGTCTGTGCTGTGTGTTAATGTTTGTGGGATGCTACTTACTAGTATGTTATAGATGTGTGTTTTGAGATAAGTGATTCAGATTTTCTTTATTATGTATGGTTTATTTTGGGTGTTGTTGTTGATGACTTTGTAGGTGTGATTGTTTGGGTACGTTGTGGTGGGGTATATTATGTGTAGTTGATTGTAGCCATTTGGGTAGTTGTTATGTGCTGCTTTCTTGTAATGGTTGTTGTGCGTTGTCCGTAGTGTGATATTAAAGGGTCTAGTATTGGCAACCACAGTTTGTGATTTGCTTGTAATGGTTATTATAGTATGGGTATTTAGGGGCATTTGTTTATTAGTGTGAAATACTTCGTTAGTTTGTTGTACGCGATGGTGTCTAGGTAGATTTGTAATTTGGGGAATATTCCAGTAACGAATATTTCGTGGGGTGTGGATGCCGCTGCAAGTGAATTTGTGGGTTGTGTATTAGATGTGTTTGTTTGGTTGACCTACTGTTACGTGATTACGTGTATATTTGAATGTTTAGGTGACACGCGTAATTCTTTTAAGTTTTGTGGTGCTGGTTAATCTAACGCGTGGGTGCGCAAAGTGCACTAGTGTGTTTGATAGGATATATATTTGATTGTTAAAGGATTTGTAGAATTTTATGTTTGTTATATGTGTTGGGCGTTGACGCTTGATTGCACAGGGTGTGATTATTGTTATTTATGCGTATAGAGGATTGTGTTTGTGTAAGCCATATAATTGTTACTAATTCTTTGTTTTATTTTAGTGATTGCTTGGTTTGGGTTGTAGGTGTTTTACGGTATGCGTGGTAATTAAAGGTTTAGTTCTGGGTAAAGATTTGTGAAGCTGATTGTGGTTGAAGGTGGGATTTGTTACCAGTAGTCTCGGTAATTGTTTACTTTAGGTGTATGGTTACTGTGAGTTGTACTGCAAGGTTAACTGTGTTAATTCGCACTACATGATGGTTTGCCCGATGGACGTTTGCGTTAAACTGATATTATAATAATTGGTTCGGTATTGTTCAAGGCTATGTTTATTCGTTGTGGGATGTGGGGAATTGCCTGTGATTGTTGCTGATGGTATGTGGTTGGCTGGTTGTTTTGATTTGCTGGGCAGCTGTGTGTGGTTTTCTTCGTGTTGCACTGTGAAGCTTATACTAAATGATTTGAAATGACTATGGTTGACATAGGGATGTTGATGAAGCTTTTTGCTTGTTTGGATTAAAGTAGTTATTGTTTTATAGGTTGCTTATTTACTTGTGGATTTGTGGGTATAGGTGCACCCAAGATTTGTTTGTACACTAGGGTTATTAGTGCTATCAAATGTTTGTGTTTGCCAGAACGTCACGTTGTGTAGGTGTTGTGTGCGTACTTTGTGTTGCTTTACTTTAATGAATTGTGTAGGGTGTAGTTTATTCCATTTTTTGTTGATTTACTCTATAAGTTAGCTCGGACAATGTTGTCTTTTATGGTTTATCTTTTATAGTTATAGCATAATTAACGTAGTTGTTTGGTTGCAGTACTCTGTGTGGAGAATGCAAGACAGTTATGTTTGTGTAGTTGATGATATTGGTATGGATTCTGCACAATGATTAGTTGGAACAGATCAGTTACGGGGTGGCTTTATTGCTAAGAAGTTATGTTTAGGTTAGTAATTAATTTGATGTGATTGATTACGGGCTGATGAGGTTTACGCATAGTGCTGATGGGTAATTTGTGTGTTGGGCATATATTATTGTGTTATTTTGTAGTGAGCTTTGATTGGTATGGTTTGGATTGTGCTACACTGTGGAGTGGCTGTAGTGCCTTGAGTAAACTGTTGCAGTTTATATGTAGTTTACACAGTTGTGGGTTTACGTTAGGTTGGGCTTTGTTGGTGGTTTGTGGTTGCTATGTATTAACGATAACGCAAGGTTTGGGGCACTGTTACAAAATTGCTTCGGGATTATGGATTCAACGCGTGTTGGTTGTGTATGCTGTAGTACTCCATGTTGGGGTACCGAAAGCTTACCTTTTGTTGCTTATAGAGGGTGTGTATTAGGGTAGCGGACTCCGGGGCTTTGATACATAGGTTGCTTTATTAAAGGCGTGTTATTGTTGACTTGTTGCTGCTTGCTGTTTGCGTGCTCAGTGTCCATTTCTGGAGTTATGAATTATTTGCAACTCGGGTGTTTGTTAGCTGTTGGCTGTATATTATAGTTAGTTGGTGTCTTTGATGCAGATATGCATATTGGTTTACGATGTTAACTAGTTGTGTTGCAAGATTTGCGGGTGTTAGCTGTGCATTGGTATAGTGGAGTTCGTGTGTTATGTTGTTATAGGTTGCATGAAATTCTTTAACTGTGGGTTTACCGCCTTTAAAAGCTGATGCTGGGACTATGCTCGATAAGGTTGTATGATTATAAAGAAGAGCAGCTTAAATTTGTATGAAACTTAGTATGTTGATGTTTACATTAGAATGTTGCCGGTGGTTGCAATAGTAGCCTGCTTTTGAATCACTGTTATAGTAAGTTTTATAGTTTATTAATATAGCCTAATCGTTGATTTAAGCTTGCGGATTTGTGGGAATACTGGTCGCTGTTGTACTTATGTATTTCGGTAGTGAGGTTGGTTCGCTGTTAAGGTAGCTGCATGGAGTACTGTTGTTGAACGAATGTTGGATATATAGGTTTATAATTGCTTTTAATTTAGGTGTTTGTGTGCTGTACTTTTGAATTCTATGTGGTCTACGAGTTATTACCTAATGAGAACTAACGTAGATTACCATGATTTTTTAATGCTGTACTGAAGGTTTATAGTTACTTAATGCTATTTATGCGTTGCTTTGGTAACAGTTGTAACTTTAGTGCGCCCGTTTGGGCGGCTGCACGATTGCTTTACATAGAGTTGTTGCGCTATATGGCTTTGATTATGTGGAGAATTCCCTAATTTAAGCTTTGGTATTTTGTTTGTGTCTATAATTGTTGTGGTTTACGTTTGCTTTGACTTAACTTTGATTTGGATTGTTGTGAGTGGGAATTTCACATTGTGTTTGCATTATGTTTGCTGGTTGTTATACTGTTTGGTGATGTGCCGTTGTGGGATGGATTTTGTGCTGAGGTGTGGTCGTAATAATGTATGACTGTGATGTTGGAACTGTAGTAGGCGGGTTGTTTGGTGGGATTTTACGTGGGTTGGTTTCTTTACAATGTTAGTATGTATGATTTATATTAGTTAGATCGTGTAATAGCAAGAAATTTATTTTTTATTTTTTAAAATTATTACCATGCACTTGATCTTTTATAGTTTAGTTTGTACTTTTCTTTGTTATATTGATACAGGTTTGATGTGGTTTTAATTATAATTTATACCGTTATGGTGAGTCTTGATAGTAGGTTCCTGTGATAATTGTTGCTGGTGACTGTATTGGATGTAAGCTTCATTATTGTTCATGTAAGGTTTGTTTGTTGTGCATAATTTTAGTTTATAGGTTTTAATGCTTTGGTTTGAGTGCTGTTGATATCATCCTAAGTTTACGGTGTTTGTATACTGATATAAATGTCTGTGTATGTTTTGGCTGCTGTGTGTTTAAGATGGTGCTACATAGTGATTTTGCTGCTGTGTAGGACTGACTGGTAACCTTGCAGGGGTGGACTTGACATTGTTAAGGGTGCTGTGAGTTGCTGTATAAGTTCATGGTTAAATAATTAGTGACACTAATGTGTGTGTTATGGTTAAGTAGAGTGGCTAATGCTGCGAGATGCTTTTGTTGGTTGGTGTGGTACATGGGGTTGGTTGACTTGCACGTGTTGTTACGTGAAGCGCTGTATTTGCGATTATTTTCTACTTTAACTGGCGTTTTTGTGGATATGCACATACAGCTGGTTTGTGAACACACGTTTAATATTGATTCGATATAGTTGTGTAATAGTGTTCTTATTTCTTTGTTATTCTTGGATATTACATAGATGCTTAGTGTGATTAGTTTGTGCTCTAATGCGACTGTTCGGTGTGGATTTGTTTAAGGTGTAACTTTATTTCGCGTTAAGTGCTCGTAAAGGTGGTGTTAGGGGGTGTTTATTTGTGTTGTTAAATATAGGTTACATTTAAGTTCTTTTTGTAAGAATCGGTTGTTTTGCTTAACGGATTGTTTGCTGTATAGAGGTTTGTTAGTTTGCATGTGTTAAAGGTTAAACCTGATCAATTGATTTGCTATGGAATTATGTACTGATGCTTCTTCTGGGAGGCTGTAATTCTACAATTATTTGCGGTTGCATGAGAACATTATTATTCGGAACTTGTTGATTACATTTTGGTTACTTCCGTTTTATTTACCGCTGTTCGCTTAGATACTTGTTAGGCATTTAGTTTGCGCGGACTGTTAAAGTGCCTTTATGAATGCTGTTACACTGTAGATGTGTTATTGTTACTTATTACATGATGTTACTGGTAATAGTTGATTCGTATTTTTGTTAATTAGTTATTACATTGTTGTGCTATATGATTGGTGTGGCTATACCTTGAATTTGTGGGCAGATGGATGCATAGTGCCTTTGAAGTCGTGATTTTATATTGGTGTTTAGAGTTGTGGGATTGAGACTGCTTACTTTAAATTGCTTAAGGTTTATACATGTTATGTTTGCGCACGTTGATGTTGCATGTATTGTGGGTTACTAGGATTTGTATATGTGGTTAAACGCTGGAACTTGGATGTTTTGCCTTTGCATTGCGGATTGCGCATGGCTACTTTGTATTAGGGCATTGCACGCTTATGTGAGTTTATAATTGTGTCTTGCTGTATAGAAAGACGTTACGACACTAATAGTAATGAGTTGTGATTGTTGTGAGTTTAAAGTTATGTTGCGTATGCGCAACACATGGTTTAGTATTTGGCCATTTGTGTGGATGATTGGTGCAGCTGCACGCATATGCTCTTAGTGCGGTGCATGTTGTTATAAAGTTCTCCTTGTAAATCTGTGGCTTTTTGGTATGGGCTGGGGTGTTTATTTACTATAAGGTTTACCGATGGTTTGACTGTGATGTTTTGTAGACTTAGTGTAGTTGCATGGGTTATGGTTGTTGCTTGAAGTGGTGGTCGGGATTTTGCTTGTTTTGGTGTTTAAGGATTTGGGTAGTTGATAGGCTTCACGGTCAAGTATTGTATAGTTTGTCGGATTTCGTAGCGTGCTATGGAACAGGATCGTTGAGTTTTGTGTTTCCTATCTGCAGTGCGTGATTGCCGTGCATTGAGTGAGATTTGGGAGGTTGGCTTAAGGTGTAGTGTTTAAAATAAGTACGATTGAATGGCGTTTATTTCTGTAGTACTGTAGTGTGATGCCGTATTTGAGGCTGTAATGTTGTGCCCAGTTGTGACTGCTGTGCTTTTAATAATGCTACTGTCGTTGTAATTGATTTGATGTGAATTGTTTGTAATTCTTACAGATAGTAGTTGTGGTTTGCTATGTGTTGCACGAGAAATTAAGCAGGTTAGCTTACAGTTGGGTAGGCGTTGTGTGGCGTTTGAAGATTAGGTTTGGTGTTTACTGGCATAGAATTGTGTATTTAGCTACTGAATTATGTTGTTGCAGGATGCATGCATGTGTTTCTTTGAATTTAAGCTATTTCAGGCTTATCCTTTTGACAACTGTGCGTGTTTATTAGTTGCTGGCGCGTGAGTTTGTTGAGTTGGTTATGTGTTAGTGAGGTTTGTATGCGGTTGTATGGCTACTTGTGTAAGGGATACTTGGATAACGCAATTGATGTGAGTGTGTACTTCTTTAGATGCTTTATGATATTGATTAGTTGTGCGCTCGATGCGTAATTTAGCACATTTTCCAGTGGGTTGGTGGATTTGTGGGTTTCCTTTTGTTTTGAGTGGCCTGATTGCAGGATTGCGCCGCTGGTGCCCTTTACGGTAGGTATCAAGTAGTATCTGCGCTACTGTGAGGTTTCGGTTCGATTGTATTAACGCTAGCTTGCTTACTTGATTTGTGTAGTTGCTAATGAAACTGGATGTTTGGGTGTTTGGATGTGAGCTTGTGTCTAAACATTTTGATAATAGAGTGTGTTCTGCGGTGACCGCTTATGATTTGGATACTAGTTAGAGCTATGCGTTTGACAATCGCGTGTAGGTGCTTTCTACTATTTATTGTTAGAGCCTGGGTTGCTTGCTTGTGGTGGCTAGTGAGAGCCGTTTGCAGGCTTGTGTGTGTTGTGACGTTGGGTTTGATGTTGACGAGTTGCAGATGTGATGCAGTAGTTGGTTGCTGTAGGTTAGCTTTCTTATTTGTATTCGTAATAGAAATCTGAAGTTAAGTGTGGATGGTTTGCTATGGGTGTTGCATACCTGCGATTGCTTTAAGATGAGGTTGTGGGTTTTGGTTATGGGTTTAGATGTGCCTGTGAGTTGGTTGTATATTTGTCGGTATATTCTGCGTTTGTGCGGGTTTTGTGTTTTTGTTTGGTTGTGGTGAGGTCTTCTGTGCTGTATGTTTGGGTGTTGCTGTTACGGGGATGGTGTATTTAGTTGCGTAGGATGTTTGGATTTGGTTTAGTGGTGCATTTGTCGCTTTGAAGATTTCACACAATTTTAGCGGATTTGTGGATTTTGGATGTTTTACTAGTGTATATGCTGTTGCGAGCGCATAGTTCGCGTGTGAGTTGGGTATGTTTGTTAGAGGTTGTTTTGCTTATTTAGAAACTGGTGGTGGATTAGGTGGTGTATGTTTGATTGTGCGGATGCTGTAGGTTTGCTAGTTTGTGTGAGCGTTCTTGGTGCATTAGCTTACTTTTATTGTGTGCTTTGTTGCTGTGAAAGGTTGCGTTTGGCCTCTATGTATAGCTGCAATTTGTTGTTTTATTTTGTGGGCGTACTTGTGGTGTTTTGGGTGGACTTTGGTTAGACGGTGGTTGTCAGAATTTAATACTTGGGTTACCCTTTACGTGGTGGGTTTCTTGGTTTGGGATGGTTGCTTGCATGATGTTCGTTGTGGTGCGTGTGGGTGGAAATTTTGTTTGTGCGTAGTTTTACTACATGGCAGTTTCTGGCGGTGTTGTGTATTAGCGGATACAGGACTTTGCCGATGCCGGGATTATGCAGACTTCTACCGTTACACTTTATACTTGTGGTTAAGTGTTTAATTGTGGGTTTGATACTCCACATATGAGTTATAACTTTTAATGAGACTTCTAATTTTGGTTTCTGCAGCATTGCGATCGGTGCCCGGGTGTTTATGCCACGGATTTTGCGTTCGGGTCACTTAGCGTGTTATTGATAATTGTTTGGTGTTACACTGGGTTTGCAGACTCAGTTGTTTGGCCGCGGGATGCCGGATTTCGCACTTTTGTATTATGAGTGTACCACGCGGATTTTGAGTGTTGTGGAGATCAGGTTTCGATCGCTGGGTCTCAGGCTCTGTGGACTTTGGTGTGCGGGGTTGCCGTGGGTTTTCCGCCTGCTGGAGGGTTGATATAATATACATGGGAAGTGTGTTGGGCAGCTTCTGAATTTCCTGGGATATGTAGCATTGTGGGTTTGACAAATTTGTAGGTGCTGTTTTTGGTAGGTTTGATTGTGTTTTGCACGGGTTTTAGATTTAACGTTTGTTCTGCGGGTACTAGTGTTTGTGCATATATGTGGTTTAAATTGTGGATTTCGTGCTTAGGCTTCTGGTGGTAGGGGAGTGCAGGTTTTAGTGGGACATTGTATTTTTTGGTGTTTGTGGGCAAAAGTTCGTAGTTTTTGTGCGAGGGGGTCTGCTGGCCTGCGGGTTTGGGTTCCTGGTGTGGATAGTTAAATTGCTTGTTGGTGCCCAGATTGCGGGATATTTTGGTATGAGGAAACTGCCACGGGTTCTATGATTGCTGGAGGGTTGATATAATATACAGGGGAGCTTTGCTGGAGGGTTGATGCCTTAGGGGTTAGGCAGGCTATGAGTTTTGTAATTTTGCATTTTTCGGGGTTGTGATCCACGGACGCTGGTGGCCTTAGGGTTTGTTTTTGGTGCCTGTTCTATAGCGTTGTATGGTATTGTGTGGTGTGTGCCTGGTTTTGCGCGTTGGTCTAGTGTGCTGAGTGGCTTGTGGTTAATGTTGTGCTGATTTTGATTTTGGCAGGGTGTGGCAGGTTTGTGTGTTTTGGGTTTGGACAGGTGCCTATGGCGTTTTACATTTGGTGTGGGGTAGCTAGGGTGCCATGGGCGTATGGGTGTAGATGGTAGAGGTTTGTGTGCGATTGTGCCATGGGTTTTCCGGTTGGTGGAGGGTTGATATAATATAGGTTTCTGGAGGCACGGGTGGCTTGTTAGGTGTGCTGGCTATTTTGGTTTTGGGTTTGTTACGGTAGTTGTTTAGGGGTGTGGCCGACTAAATTTGGTTGGTCATGCATTGCTTCTTAAACGGATTTGGGGTTGGATCTTCCAGAGTCGCTGTTTTGGACTGCTATAGTCTTGTGTAAGCTGAGGGCGCGATTGCAGAGTGACGTTTTGGTGGTGGACTATACTGAGTTGCGCGGGGTGCTGATTATTGTTATGTTGCGTGGGGTACTTCTGATTTGTATGGAGTTAGGTTGGTGATGCTAGGTTTCGGATCTTGGGCGTTTGTGCTTTGCTATGAGTTTTGCATTTAGATGGTGCTAATATGACATAACGAGGCCTTATGTTTTCTATAGGTTGGGTTGTATGAGCAGTGTGCCTTGTGTTTAGGCTTGATTGTGGTGTGGAGTTTATATGTGATGGTAGGTTTGCTTTAGAGAGGGGTTTTGAGTAGCTCCGGTTTGCTTGTTAGACTTGTGCGCTAGGTTTACGTCACAGTTTCGTAGCGTTTCATAGATTGATAGATTTTTGCGAGGCGTGGGTACTATTGTTGCATGATATTTCTGTTGGTGATAGACGGGTGGGGTGACTTTTGGGCATGGTGTGGTATATTTAGAGCTGCGATTATGATTGCCGAGGGTTTTGTTTGTTTTGGATTTGTAGGGGCTTAGGTTTTCTTGTGAGTTCCTTGTGTTAGCCGCAATACTAGGGTGGCAGGCTTTGCATGGGCGCACATTGGAGGTTGTGTTTGTGTGGGTAAATTGCGGTTTTTGGTGGTGGTGATGCTTTACTTTAGGTTGTATGTTGGTTTGATTGGTAGTTGTGTGGGCGGGCGATTGTTTTAGATATTTTGCAGGGGGATGGTTTGGTTATCGTTTTGCTTGCGCGTGTCGGTTAAGGGTTTTCTGGTCGTTTATTGGTGGTGGAGTTGTAATGTTTGTAGGTGTATAAATTGTGGTTACAGTGGACTGTGAGGTTGTACGGGATTCTGGTATAGTCAACTGCGTATTTGGCTGATTTGTACCTTTATATGTTAATGTTGTGGTCGCAGAGCCTGTTGTGTTGGCTTAGTTAGGTGTTGGTTAGTGGAAGCTTACGCTGAGCGATACTTTGAATTCGGATAGTTTTGAGTGATTTACTGTACGCGAATAACGTTGTAAATGGTATGGGTTACCTGCGGATTTCCTGATTTAATGAATTATAGTACATGGCTGCAGGGCGGCTTGTTTATAGGATTGTTAAACTTACGTATTTAGGATAATAGAGTGTTGCGCGTGGGTGATTTGTTACAGTGGATTGTTGGTGCTGCATTTTGATGTTTTTTGTGACTGATTGCATGTACTTTGGTGGTGTGGTTTTTTTTTTGGTGTGTTTAGCTGTTTGCGGTGCTTAACTGCTATACTTTACTTTCGGCTTGCAGAGTATGTAGAGGTGCTTCGCTTGTTTGTGGTTTTGATAGGCTGTGTGCAGTTAGGCTGGCGTACACTTGCTGATTATATATGCTGCGCTTAAGTTCCTGATAATGTTGTTTTATGGATGGTAGCCTGTGTTAAAGATAGGCTGCTCGATGAATAGGATTTATTGCTATATTTCAGGATTTGTGTTTGCTGATGCGTGGATGTGATGATTGGTTGGAAAGTTAAGATTTGTTAGTATTTTGCTAGATAATTCGTGTGTTGTGTATTTAATTTTATAGTTAATGCTGAGTTTTTAGCAGCTTGTGACCATGGTCAGGGTATATAATGTACATTAGGCGTTGAGCTATGGGTAACTGCATTTCATTTAAAATATTGGTTTGATGTTTGTGGGTTTACGTTATGAACGGAGATCGACATATTGGTATTAAGGCGTTGCAAGCATTGTGTTTAATTGCCTTGTGATCTCATGGTTGATTGTTTTGGTTGTGCTTGAAGAATGGATTGTATATTGGTTTTTGGGGTTGCATGTGTGGTTGTTTATTTGTTTGCCTTGTTGGAGTGTTTTATTGATAAAGACAGGACTGATTATATTTATATGTTGTTCAGTATTAAACATCGGTACGAATTATAGGTACTATGCAGGATAGTAGCTACCGTGTTGGTGTGGGTTAGATGGTTGTTGTCATGTGGTTTATTTACTTTATGGAGTTGCTTGTTGGGTTGTAATGTTGATGCATGGACGCACCGAGACTTTATGTGGGTAGTGGCATGCGGGTAGACTGTGTTCTTGGTGTGTATGGTTGATTGTGCTTCTGTTGCCTTGTGTACTGAGTTTCGGACTGTGGCGTGACATATTACTACCAATGCTGTATGTCTTTTAGGATTAACTTGTGGACTGTCTTGCATTGTGCATTTATAATAACGTGGTCACTAAACGTGGGATTACGTTTTTATAGGTACGCGTGACATGGTTTATTATAATAGTGTATGAATGATGTGTGGAACCGTTTAAGTTGTGTGTTTGGGGTTGTGGTGTATTTGGTTTTGGGCTACTTATAACCGGCATGATTGTTGGCCTGGGCTTGGCGGTCGGGTGTGTTTTGCATGTTGGATTGCAAGGTTGTATATGTGTAGTTGATGTTTACGCCTATGTTGTGATTGGTGGAGTGATTGCTTAGGTTGTTACTTGTGATGCTTTATGTTGTGGGTGCAGATGGTAGGGGAGTTGTGTACGTTGCCTGGATGTAATGTATTGTTGTGTTTGCAGCTACACTTGCAAAGTTATCGATTTAGTTTTGCTGTGTATATTGTATTTTGTGGTTGCGTAAGGTTTACACAGTTGTGATATGATACGCAGTGCTTTAATTATTTGTAATTGTTGTTGGTTTATGCTGGTTAGGTGGGTTTGCTTGCAACCGATCTACGTTTGATAATGTTTGGTTTAGTGAGACTTGTGTTTTCTGTACTTGCGTTTTAGGGTGGTAGATTGCGGGGTGGGCTTATAAGATTGGTGTGTATGTTGCATAGTTTAAGGGTTGCTAGGATGATAGTTGCGTCTATGTTTTGGGATTCGTAGCGATGTTGACTCACCATACGGTAGATTATACTCGATATTTATTATACACATATGAAGCTTGGCATTAGTTGCAAGGCTTACTATGGACTGTTGTTTTACTTGTGAGCGTGGGCTTATGGTTTGTTGTGGCGTTTTAAAGACACGTGTGCTTAATGGTATGGTGTGTTTTTAGATACTAGTACTTTAGCTGAGATCTATGGTAGTGCATGTTTCATAGGTGTGTGTTATTTATGTGTTGTGTCTTGCAGTTTCTGTTATGAAATTGATTATGTTTTGTGTTGTGTATGATAAGCCATTGTGGATTAGTTGTGATTTGGGTTGGTTATGGGTGCCTTTGTGGTTGCCTATTTTGGTTACTTTGTTTTTGAGGTTTCTGCCGAATAGTTGTTTCATTGGATGCAAGTAATTTGGTTCGCGCAGAATTTGGGCAGCAATTTTGTTTATGGAATATTGCAATGTTACTTCAGTTTTGAGATTGTTGTTTGTGGCTGGGGCGTTTCAATGTTGTGTTTTTGTAAGTAATTCTTATTAGTTTGAGTGTAAGTGCGGTGTGATTTACTTGTATGTATGTTGCATTGGTGGATCGTTTGTTTTGAGTATTGATATCATTTAGTCGAATGTAATAGTTTGTTTCTGTCTTTATGGTATGCGTTATTACAATGGTTAGATTAGTGGTTCTGTTGTATGCGTTGAATTTAACATTACTGCTTATGGTAGTATAGTATGTTACATGCTATTGTGGCTAGTTGCTTGCGATGTGGGGGTAGTGGTGAGTTTGAACTAGCTAGTGTTACTTGTTGTGCGCTGTGTTGTGGTTTTAAAGTGGCATGGTTGCTCGATTGTTGCTTTGCATGCGTGTTTTGCTGATGTGTTGATTTTTTGACAGGGCGGTTTTAGGGTTTGACATTATTGTGTTCGAGTTTGGTTAGTTATTAAGTGTGTGTTGTAGGTTACAGGTGGTTTCGGTAAGTTTTATTGTGCTTTGGATTTGCGTGGCGGAGGCGCCTTTAAGTTGTGCGCTGCAGGTTGGTGTGGACCGCCATTTGTTTCTGGTAATTGTGCTTTGGGTTAGCAGTTTCTTGTGGCTGCGCGGCTACGGTTGTTGTGATTAACAATCATGTATTGTTACTAGCTATGTAAGCTGTGCACACCATTGTTTTGTAACTTGTAAATTGCGGTTGCAATACTTGGCATGTTGCTTTGCTGTTGGTTGACGGTAATGTGGTTGCTTGTAGTTATGCATTTTTCGGATTGGTTTTTTACTTTATTGTTATAAGTTTATGCTTGCTTTGGGTTGCTTGTGTATTAAATTGTGAGTGCTGCTTGCATAGTTGTTGACTGGAACACTGTTTGCGTTTTAAGTTTATGATGGTTCCAGGAGTATGTTTGCTTTTGGCTGAGTGTGATATCCGATTATGAATTGAAGGCATATTATGGTTGTATACAGGATTTGTATGATATTTATTTATAGAATTTAGCGTATTGTAATAGTTTTATAATCCAAATTTTGTGTGTGTTATTACATTATGTTAATTCTTATTTATCGTGTTTTTTGCATGCTATGAATATTGTGGAGTGTGTTTACTTACATGAGGTTCTGGTGTGAGAATGACATGTAGTAATGTGGTTGTATGTTGATTTTGTGTTTGTGCTTTGTAGCTTGCATATTTTAGGTAGTGTCGTTTAAAGTATATTGTTGGCAATCATTGTAGGCTTGTAAACTATGAGTTTATTGCTGAAGTAGGTTTCTGTATAGTGGTTTTAGTGGTTAGTTGTGGGCTGGAGTTTCGGGTGTTGTATGTTGACTCGTAGTTGTGACTTAGATGGTTTTTATTAATGACTTGAGAGGGTGCTTGAGAGGTTAGGTGTTTGGGCTTCTATATGTAGGTGGTTGGGCTAGTAAATAGGTTTTGGTAGACAAAACGACATGGGGATGTATTCGTTGCGTTTCTAAGAATTGTTTATCGTGATGGGCATTCAGGACTGTGCAGGATTCATGCTGTAGGCTACGGGATTTTAAGATGCTTTAAGATCGCTAATTGGGGATTGATTATGGCTCGAGGGCAGTTGTGGTTTGAATTCTTAAGGATAATTTTGTTGAGTGCTTTCATTTGCATTGTTTACTTAGCAGGTAGTTGTGTTGCCAGATTTGTGGTGTATGGACGATGTAGCATGGTTTGCTTGTGAGCAAGTGTGCCATTAGCTATAAGTGTTTAACGAGAACTTTTGGGTCACATAGTGATGTATATTATAGTTAAATGATTGTAATAGTGATTTCATTTCTTTGCTTTGTATTGGTTATTACTAAGATGATGATTTGTGTGAATTGTGTACGCTTTGTGTGTTACTGGCATTATATGATTTGTTTTTAGTGAACTTGAATGTATTAGTTATAGTGGTAGTGTTGGTTTTCGGGTGCTTGGATTTGTTTGCGGACTGGTATTGACGATGCAGTTAGCGTTGTAGCCCAGTAGCGCGTATGTTGGGGTTATGACTTACTTCTTATGTTCAGCTTTAGTGTATTAGTGTTTTAGTGTTTGTTTCCATTTGATTTGAATGCGATTGTGTGGCAGTGATTTGCAGAGTTGATCGGATTTACTCTATATGCCTGATAATACGGTATTGTTTGTAGGTGACTTCGCGAGAGGTTACTTATTACTGATTACACCCAATGTTAGATCCGTTGCGTGCGGATGCTTACGCATAGTTTGATGTGAAGGTTTGGTGTTGGTGGTGTTGTTTACTTGGATTGTTGACCTTTGGGTTCGGCGGTTTGTGGGAGTTTTGAGGTTTGGATCCACTGCATAGTGTACTGTGTAGCCATGTTTGCTTGTTATTAGTTAATTGTTAGTTAAAGTGTTAATTACTATTGATTTGGGTGCTTGAAATAAATTGGTACGGTTGTGGGTATAGATATTTATTTGCTGATGCTGTTGGTTTCGTGTTGCAGTGTTGGGTGGGTTTTCGTTTAATTCCGCTGTGTGTGGGTATGTTTGTGGTACTTCGCTAACACGGTTAAATTGCAGGCTGGTAACGTTGGCTTCTTGCGGGATGTTTGCAACAGTTTTCATGGTGACACGATGGTTTTGATTTGTGGTTGTTACTGGATTAGATTATTCGGGGGGGAGGTTTCTCTGCCGGGGGAAGGTTATGGTGTTGCAGTGTAAGTTTTGTTAGGTTGCTGGTATTTGAGGTTATTATAACGTTGTGATTGATGGGATGGTTTGTATAAGTTGTTTGGGAAGTAACTGCTTATGGTGTACGTTTACACATTTTGGGTTTGGGCTGGCGTGAGTTTGCGGTTTGTGACTTAGTTGAGCGCTGTGAATTCGGTTGTTGTGTGTTTGATAATACCTTGCATGTTCGACGAATGCTGAGGGGTGTTAGTTGCTTGCGGTGATTTAGTTTGCTGTGTGGTATTTTAATTGCGCTGGTCGGACACTTGGTTGAGGTGGGATTTGTGTATTTAGTATTATGTGATTTACAATTGCTATTTACGTAACTGCGGATGCGCTGGGGTGTGGACTTAGTGGGTGTTACAAGATGACTGTAATGCTGATGTTTAACAAGTTTAATTTCTTGCGTATTTATTGTTATTGTTTGATGGTTCGTTACTTGTGTAGTTTGTATATGGACTTGATTACTCTGGACTGTATGTGTGCTGCTTACTTGTGTTGCCTATATGGGATGATGCATGCATTAGATTAAACCGTAGCCTTTATGGGCAGGTTGACTTGGTGCAGTTTGCAGACTTGTTACTGTTTAGATTTTAGTAGTGTTCGCTAAACTTGATAAAGGTTGTGAGATAGTTTACTTACTTATTGTGGATGCATTGGTTTTTATTCAGGTTATCTTTGTGTTGTCTTTAACGTGGATTGCTTATATTTTGGAGTTGCTGTGAGATTGATTTAGTTTTGGGATTCTCCGTGAGGTGTTGATTGTTATGTTACTGGTTAGGTAGTTTTGTGGTTTTGATGTCTTTTGTTGGTTCTGGTTATTGTTTTAGATTTGCTTCTACACTTTGGGCTGTTGCATTTTATGTTTTATTCTAGATTTGCCTCGGGTGTTTCAGTTTACTTATGTTTTTATTGCTGTGTGGTCATTTGTGTAGCGTTTAATTGTCTTTGTGGGGTGCTAATTGATAGGCATGATTTTTGGTGCTATTTGTTGAGAGAACCGCGCTTCTGGCCCTCCTTAGCGTGCACAGTATACGGTACTTTTGGTTATCTTGTGCGTTTTGCTGACGATAACTGTTTGAGTGCTTTAATTGCTGGTTAAGTCGGTGGTGGGTGGTGAGTGTTCTTCTATTGCATAGTGTTTAGATGTGGGTTGCTTACTTAATGCTGTGATGTGTAGGTAGCCATGTTTAGCTTTATTTTGTTTTATTGCAAAGGTATTATTAGTTTTGATGCTGGTTGTTTTGTATTGTGACTGCTCACTTAGTGTCAGACTTACATGTGTGTGATTTGCGACGAGTTCGTTGGTGTGAGCCTTTACTTGGAGTTTGTTGTGACATTATGCGTGGGTGTGTTGGTTTGATGATGTTGTGATTCACGTAATTTGGGATTGCTAGGGTTTTCGGAGGGTTTATTGCGCTGCTATTGCGCTGATTTATGAATATGTCCTTATAAAGTTTGTATTTTATCTGTTAAGAGTGTTATTGTAAATTATGATTTTGGGATTGGTATACTATGTAGGGGTGGTTTAGCGTGGGTTTGATTTAAGTGTTTGACACTTAATTTTAAAGGGATTATGGATTGCTGCCAAGAATTTGTGATAGGCAGCTGTGTGTGCGCTGGTGTTACGTTGTGGTATAATTAAACGTGATTGTATTATAGATGTGCTTGTGGTGATTACTTAATAGTGTTCTGATGTTGCGGATTGTTTTATGCGTGGTTGATAGTTCTACTGGATGTGCTTTGATTGGTGGTTATTGTTGCGGTGATTGTGGGTTTTGGTGGTCGGATGCAGTGTAAATGAGGTTTGCATGTGGTTATGTGGTGCTAGAGTGTTCGTTGTGCTGCAATTTAAAGTTGTGGGTTGCTGTGGCTCTATGCGTCTAGAGGTTTGTGATTTATTAACCTTGGCAAGCAGTTTGCGGTGCTTAGGGTTTGTATGTTGTCCCTTTCAAATTTGTTGGTAGTTTGGAATTTATAAACTTAAATTTGCGCTGTTGGATTGCTTTGCGTGTTGCGAGCATTGTTTGACTGGAACACTGAACTTGAATGTGTAGTTATTTATGCGTGTATGGAGGCTTGGTTGTTGTGGGTTGTTTTACGGGTTATTTTGCTGATTTGATTGTTGGTTATGAAGCTTGTGATTAGCCATGGTGTTGTAAAGTTATAATGGCTTTGCGTGTGATGTTGTGCTGCTGCTATGTTTGGTTACATGTTGTATTGCTGGTGTTACGGTGAAATGTGGGTGTTTTAATGCCATTGTGGGCTGTGGGTTTTGACCGAGGTGTTGATCTGCTAACCTGTAGTTTTCTGTTACTTATAGGCGATTGGCAGTTTGTGGATGCGTTGCTTGCTGGTTGGCTATTTGCGTTTAGATGCTGCGTAATGCTTGACGTAAGTTGCGAATGAGATCGTAAGTTCCCGACTGGAGTTTGGGTTTAGGCTGTGTGGTGTGGATTCGTTGCTTGAGGGTTGTGTGTTTCCATTTTGGTGTGGGAGGCGCATACTGGTGCTTGTGGTGTTGTGGTACTGTTGGTTATTACGTTTGCAGAAGGTGGCCAGGTTGTTGCCAGGTTCGCTATGCGTCTGGTATTCATTGTTACTAGATGTGTTGGACTTGCGTTTTGGGTGTATTACTGGAGTTTTGATGTTACAACCATTATCTGATACTGATTTGTTGTTTACGTTTGCTTTTGCGGTTTTTAGGGTGCTCTTTGCGGGCAGTCGCTTGGAGATTGCCTAGGTGCTTTGTTTGCTGATTTAAGGGCTTCGGGTTAGGTTTTGGTGTATGTTTGCTACTTTGGAGTCGTTATTGTTTTATGAGTTTAGGTTGTAGTGCTTTGGATTACGACAAGTTGCGGGTTTGGGAGTTATTGTGGTTACTGCTACCTTTGTTTTGGGCTACGTGAGTTTGGGTTGCCTAGAGCTGCCATATTGATGTGGTTTTAGAATGATTGTGATGTGTAGGTGGTGTCTTTTATGTCAGGCTGTGAATGGTGTGTTTAGCGATTACAGTTCATATTATGGTATTATTTGGTGTGCACAAAATGGTTGCTGTGTTACTTGTTGGTTGGTGCAATACGGTTAGTGGATGGGTTTATTAAAGCGGATTGTAAGTTGGGATTTGTGGTTTGCCAGCTTGTTTTTGTAAAGGCTGTATTATTTATTTGCTTTTGCTTTGCTCGATGTGATGATGATGTTATAGGTGTGTTATTTAACGCTACTTGTGGGTGGCTGCATAGGTCACTAATGCGTGCAAGTGATTGCCTGTGGGTTATGACTTGAAATGCTAGTGAGATGCCAGTTGTGCTTCTGCATTTGGTGTCGTGCTATTGCTTCTATGTGTTGGTATTTATAGCTGTCTTTTGTTTTGGAGCCAATGACATTTTTGGTTGCGTGACGTTGTGTATTTACCGCATTGCTGTACTGATGTAGCCGATACGGTATAATGTATTACTTGCTGCCGTTGCGTGGGCGACTGTGCACAGCGCTTTGACACGTGTGGTGGTATTGTAATTTACCTATTTCATCAAGCGTAGTAAATATTAAGCTTGTTGTGGTCTACCGGTTGCAGAGCGCGGTAATTCGGCTTTGTACTTGCGTGTTCCTAGGTTTGTTTCGGATTTGGATTTGTTACGATTGAGTTTTTGTGATGTTACGAATGACGTGACTTCGAGATGTTTCACACTTTGGTACATACTGGATTGTGGTGCGGTTGGGGTTGCGTATTTGGTAATGATTCGCGCCGCGATTTGCATGTGGGTGTGTGATTGCTTTAGCGATTTTGGATTAATGGGTGTTGGAGGCGTACGACTGGAGTGGTTGCCGTAGTGTAGTGGTGCAGACGCTTAGGCCTGCTGTAGGTTAGCTTGTATGGTGTAGGATTTTGTTTCTGTGGGGTGTTGGTTTGCTGCGCTTGTTGTTGGTGTATGGTTTGAGTGTAGGGTTTGTTGCTTTGTGTGTTTGTTTGGGGTGTTTTAGAGTTTGAGTACAGCTTGCGCGAGTGGATCAAGGTGGATACGTGATTTTCCAGTTTGGTTTGCTGGGCGTTGTTACTTTTACGTCTAGGTGTTGAGGTTGATTATTTTGGGTTTTGGGCTTTGTAAGAGGCTTGTTTTAGCTTGTGTCCTGCCTACTTTGTGGTATTCTGGTTAATAGTTTGTGACCTGCCGCGGGAGAACGTGCGGGTGGAGGGTTGATATAATATAACGAGGAAAGAGGTAGGAACGCATAGGTGGGTGCGAGCCTGCGAGGTTGTAGTTGTGTATGAGTTGTCTACAAGGTGTTTGCGTTCTGGTGGACGACTATATTGCAATGTTGGATTTCGGATTTGAGTGGATGCCTCGATATTACACTGTATTTGTATGCGGTAAGTTATTTGGTTTGGGCCCGTGTGCGCTATTGGTGTTTAGTGGATCAGGTTGGTTTTGGATTTCCTCGGGTGAGTTTGCTTGAGGCTTTTGGGTAGTTTGTGTTATTGCGGCTGGTGGTTGAACTGAGTGTTTTGGTTGGTTTATGCTTGCACGCTGGAGGGGTGGCTTGCCATGGGAGTTTTGTGGGTGATTAATATAATACAGCTAAAATACAGGGGTTAGGGCAGGTTTTGGCCGCAGGTTTATAGCTTTGTGGGAAATTTGGCTTGAGTGTGTAGGGTCCCTGCATTACTTGGAGTTATTCTGTCGGGTATCGAGTACCACATTGCTTGGGTTTGGTTCGCCCTGCATGGCGTAGATGGGACTTGGATGCACCGGTGGGTTTTGTGGGTTTTGCAGATGCTGCTGGCGGGATAGAGTTCGAGCAGGGCTTTGGTGCGTGGTGTTTATTGTGATTTCCAGTATTTTGAATGTGCTGTGTGGACTCTTGTTTTGGGTTTAGGCTGTTTAGTTTAGGTATTTAGGCCACTGGTTGGTGGGTTGCCGCGGTTGATTTGCCTGGTGGAGGGTTGATATAATATAGCGGAAACTAGGTGGGATGGGAGGGGTAGAACTAATTGTGAAGATTTGTAGTTGTGTGGTTGACTGTGAGTATTGTGGATGGCCACCTATCTGCCAGCGATTACATTGTGCTTTCGGGTTTGGGTTTAGGTTGGACACCTCGGGTTTTGTGGGGTGCTTGTGGGTGTGTGCAATTGCTTTGTGGGGTGCTGTGCGTTGCCGGGTGTTCAGTGGGTAAGGTTGATTTTGGGTCGCAAAGGTGCTTACTTGTGGTTTCGTATGTTGTGGATATTGTGGATGGTAGTTAATGTAGGTGGTTCAGCGTTTATTTGGACTTGTACGTTGGTGAGGTGATTTGCCGCGGGAGAACGTGGTGGTGGAGGGTTGATATAATATAGCGGAAACTAGGTGGGATGGGAGGGGTAGAACCAATTGTGAAGATTTGTAGTTGTGTGATTGACTGTGAGTATTGTGGATGGCCACCTATCTGCCAGCGATTACATTGTGCTTTCGGGTTTGGGTTTAGGTTGGGCACCTCGGGTTTTGTGAGTTACTTGTGGGTGTGTGCAATTGCTTTGTGGGGTGCTGTGAGTTGTCAGGTGTTCAGGGGTCAGGTTGATTTTGAGCTACAAAGGTGCTTACTTGTGGTTTCGTATGTTGTGGATATTGTGGATGGTAGTTAATGCAGGTGGTTCAGTGTTTATTTGGACTTGTACGTTGGTGAGGTGGTTTGCCGCGGGAGAACGCGGTGGTGGAGGGTTGATATAATATAGCTACAAATACAGACATTGGGTAGGCTTTAGGGTAGGGTTTGTGCGCTTATGGGATTTGGTGTGGTGGGTGGTTGTTCTGGGCGTTGATATGTTTTGACATGGCAATGGTGCACTGTGTTGTTT
>VFSE01000093.1:0-45157 GCA_010157825.1 Vickermania ingenoplastis | reverse complement strand
GCTTTCAAACCACGCCCAACGGCAAAACCCATACAAACAGAAACCCAGAAATCTAAACCGTGCCACCCTAAAATGATTCAAACCTGAATCCATTACAATCAACTATACCACCACCAAAAAAACCACAAAATGTCTAACCCTGCAAATGCTTGCCACAATCAACAAACCCAATTACACACACTCATGCAGTACATCCAACTTAGCGTCAGCAGACCCAACCCACCTATCACCCCATTTTCCGTGCAAGCAATTCAAATTACGCCCTGCCTGGTAGTATGCTCTACCTTCACAGCCTGTGTCACGAAACAGCCTATATCCCGTCACACTATATTATATCAACCCTCCAACAGCGCAATTTCCCGTGGCAAACTAAACGCTCCCCATGGTCGGAAACTCACCCCAGCCAGAACCCAGAAGTCTAAGCTCTACAAGTACACAAAAGCCTCAAAACGATCCTCCACCCACAAAACACAAAGCCAAACAAAACGCCTAAAATCACTCAATTACATAAACCGGCTAAAACCCGAGAATACCTAACAAAATATAACCAATTTAAAGCCACTAACACAAACCATCACCTAAAAGCCAAGCACCAATCAAGCTGAAAAACCGCAAAAACTGCATGTTAAGCTTCTACTGCAGCAGAACGCCCTAAAACAGCATGTAACCCACTCTACTATATTATATCAACCCTCCAGCAACGAAGTTTCCCGTGGCAGCCAAACCCACACCCATGGTCGAAACCATACCACAATCAGGGCCAGGAGTCTAAGCCTGGCAAGCACACAAAAAGGCTCAAATGTGCCACAAAACCCAAATCAAGCAAACACCCACAATCAGTCAAATACCCAACCCGCTCGCAAACCCAAGATCACACCTAACAAATATAAACAACCTAAAGCAACTAACGCAAACCCACCCGCCCGAAAAGTCAACCACCAAATAAGCTGAAAACCTGAGAACAACTACAGGCTAACCATCTTCTGTAGCCTAGCACTCTAAGTCAACCTACAACCTACCCCACTATATTATATCAACCCTCCACCAACCCAAATTCCCGCGGCAAACAAACCACACCTCCCCGTGCAACCCTAATCAAACCACACCGCCTTTGTAATCAAGCTGCAACCTACCAAAATACCCACCTACACCCAAAAGCTAACATACAGTAGCCCGGCTTTAAAACCTAATACTTGAAATATCAAGAACCAGATCCAGCCCGCAAACACCTCCACCACAAGCGCGTTCTAGGTTAAACTAAAGCGCCTACAAAATTATGGAAATCACACCCGTGTAAACACGCAATCACCAAGCTCGGTTGCATCACGCTAACCTAAACTAAACCACAAGCTACCGCCCGTGCGCCCAAACTCGCACACCCGAAAGCTCCCAAAATCAAGTGGCAACCACCTGCAACACAAGTGGACACTCCACAAAACCCAACTACATAAAAGCTTAAATACACCACCCGCAACTCAATCGAAATCCATATAAACCCCAACGCACAAAGTCCCGCAAAACCTCTACACCCATACACAATCGGCCCATCCGAACATCTAAACCCCAAAGATCGTAAGTACGTCTATGCGGTAACCTTGAAAGCAGAAACATTAAACGGTAATTTAAATTACCAACTCAGCAACGTACTAACGTACCTCCGCAAAACTACCAACATAATCACATAGGAAACCTCTAATCACGTAACCACCACCAATTTAAGTTACCAGCTCCCAAATTAATTGCATAGTAACCTAGTGCCCACACTGCCCACATTAAAAGTACCAGCAAAACGCCCACAACGTAATCACATCGTCACCAGACACACACCGAAGCACCTTTATGCCCTCCAGCAAATCAGTCATAATCCAAAACTTAATTAACATGCAAAAGCATCAGGCAACATCCACCAAACCTCAATAAACCACCGCCTACAATCTAGTCACCCACCAAATAAATTAGCAAGAACTGTCCTTAAAACGAATACAAGCCGCACGCAACCCTAAACATCCAATAAGGACTCAACACAGTAATCTACCGTCCACCATAGCAACAGTAATAGTAACAGCACCTACAGCAAACCCAAATTCCCGCATCGACGCACCAAACACAGCACGCTTCAGCAATTTGCCCCGTTTCAGCCAGCCCACTAACACTAATCAGGCTGCCTGTATCAACAACAATCCAATTCCTTAACAGCAACAATCCACCCCGTTTCCCGCAGTGCATGCCAACACAACTGTAATAAAGCACCCAAACCATCGCAAACAAGCAAGACGTGTAACCACAATCCCTCCACAGTAAGTCATCACATCAAAAAACAAGCGATCAAACCGTACAAATAGAAGTTTACTGCAAGCTTTATAAAAGGAACTCCGAAGCCATACTTGTCCAACTAATATGATAGCTCATCACCCGCAAGTTATTAAGCTTTAGCCCACTAAAGGAGCAAATCAAAATCATCTAGTAAATCGTAACAGCTAATAAATTCTGCAAAACCGCAACTCCACGCCTTGAACACTCCAGAAACAAACAGCGTAACTGCACCAGAAATGCGCTAACCAAACTGCAGCTGCAAAGCTGTCCATACAGCATCTACCAGACCCAAAACACATTCGATCAACAATACACGATACACAATTCCCACAACCAAACCACCAAAGTAAATCTAAACACGAACAATCCAAATGCAACCAACAACAAACATCTGCAGGAGTCAAAGTTAACAACCAGCAACACCCTCGGGTAGCACCCTGCTAGCACCCAAAATCAGGCAGTAAACCCAAGACACCATTATACGCGTCCAGAACACTACTAGCGAAAACACAGCAACGCACAAACCACAAACCACATGCACCTATAAGCATGAAGTTACGCACACAATGAAGCGCTCACCAGCAAAGCAAATACTCGGAGGCTGTAAATCAAACACAAACAACAAACAATGCACAACTATACACCGGGCTAACAATGAAACCCCAGGCTTCCCGGTAAGTAGCAACATAAATCATAAGCACGAAACCGTAAAAACCGCACACAATGAATCATATCACCATTCAACCCAGAATCTCACTGCAACATTAACCATAACTAATAACAAGCTCTCAGCGAAATGTCATCTCATAAGCCAAAACACCAACCTATAGCGTCAGCCCAAACTAAAAGCAACCAAACACACAAGTAACTGCCTTAAATAGCAGGCACTAACTCACAACACCCACCATAGTTCAAAAGCAATAAGTAGCAGTCCAGCATCAAAACGTAGTTCAGAAAGAAACAAAAACAATAAACTGACACAAGACCACAAGTCGTCTAATCGTACCAACAAAGAATGCCAACCGAAGCATACACAAATAGTAAAAATCAACACCAACACTCAGCACTCTACGCCCAGCAAAATAAAAACGCATGCTACGGTCAAACATAAAGTGCACACGATCACCACAACAAAACAGAACCATCACGCTGCAACCATTGTCGTAACAGGACGCCAACGCGAATCATCAGACCACCAGCAATCATCTAAGCAAACCCCATAACATAAGCAACAATAAAGGTGTGCAGGAGCAACCACAACTATAAATACACAGCCCATCTATAGCAACAAATCACGCACGCAAAACCAACAAACCAACCAACCTGGTCAGTGTTAACATAAATAACATACGAAAGCTGTGAACACATTGCAGAAGCGGTAAAATCATTAACGTCAAAATCTACAGCAAGCAAAACGTAAGTAAACTATCGCCAAACCACTAATGCATCAGCGTAAAATCTACAACAAATCATCGAAATCGCAATTATCACACAAAGCAATAACGTAAACCACCAAAAGCTGCATCATAGCTATTACACATATAATCTACACGGAACAACATCAATGTAAAACAATAAGAACAACATGCAATGTAGCCTAATAGATAATTACAATAAAGCAAGTCATACACACACTAAACAAAGAATCCAACCAATCACTACAAACACAAACTCTGCGGTTCCGACATGCATAAAGTTTATCCACTCGCAAAACATTAACGCCAACATCTACCCGAGTATAAATCCAAAGTTATACGTGGAAATCCATTGCACAAATATAAAGCTATAATAAGTACCAACGGCAAAACCCAGTGTCAAACAATAAAGCTTACATGCGGCTACACATAAAATACGCATGCTACGTGTACTGAATCTAACAATATGGTCATAACAATATATCAAAACACATAGGTCTACAACAACAATCAGCAGCCGCTCCGACTTAAAGGAAACACAAATAATCAACATGTCTGTAAAATAGCAACCTGAATATACAAGGTAATGGAACCTCTCCAACGCGTACAATATTCGTTCAAACTAAACAGCCACAGCAACCACGAAAACTAAAAACACTCAGTGCAAATACCCCGCACAATTGTCAAACGTGGAACCAACTAATACAACACTTCACCAACCAAGCAATCAACAAGCAAGCAGTACCCACACAACAATTCTAGTAACTCTACAAAACACATATATTAATACTAAAACCATAACATATAGTGTCAAATTGACATAAAACAACGCCAACTTAACAACCTACAAACGGGAGCCTAAGGTCGTCAGTAAACTGAACCACTACACAACTGTAAGCAACCAAAATACTAAGTACATGCAAACCTACACTAACTGCAAAAGCAAAAGTAAATATCTTATCACAACTTATTAACAAAACAAGCTTACAATCAAATGACCTGACCCTCACATACACAACAGCTGCACAAACTCCAAAACTACGCGTAATCATACATCAGTTTACGCACAACAAGCGCACAAAATTCGAGTCAAACACACACCACAATCGCAGTACACAAAACGCACCAAATCAAACACACAAAGAGCAAGCCACTGAAACCTAAATACTGAACCTATAGCAGCCACTATAGACAACTACAAAACATATGCTTATCAATCAAAACACACCATACACATTCAAGCAAGACTCAGCAATACTCAACTGTACCACAACCTATCACAAGTGAACTAGACTCATAATAAGAATAATTACAAACCCATATGCAATCTGAGCCAAAGAATCATCGCCTCAAACGAAATACCCAGTCACAAAACGCAGCACTGTACTGTCGCAACAACGTAACAACAAAGTAACAACTTTCATACCAGGGCATCTGAACCACGTGCCAACCACCACATCAGCAAAGTAACACATACCCGCAATCCACAAGCAGCACAGTTAGCACGCAAACCTGAAACCCACGTGTATCACAACACTAACATGACGTTCTGAACTCAAATCACAAGATTCATAGATCAATTCACAATACGCAAACCAAATTAACAAAAGCACTCAAACTCACGCACTCAAAACCTAAAAGCACAATACAAACTAAAGCTCATATAAATTAACACAAAACCTATTCATCTAAACTCTAGAAACTCGCACACTCTCCCAAGCATGCAAATACAAGTAACACTAAATAATTGCACACAACTAAACTACGTAGGTGACAGCTCGCACCTCACACAGTAATCTAAACAAACCTTCAAGCCACAATCATGTGCAACAAACGATCCACACAACGTTCTCTATACATCACACCCAAATCAAACATATCTAAATTTATCATATAATGTAATACCAGCACTAACAAATATCGATTCATGTGCTATTACAGTCTCATAGATATAAATAACATTAACAATAACAGTCCCACAGCATAAAATACCAAACTAAACACCCCTAAAAGCCTCACATACACAGTCAAAGAAATCAACGTAAAACACAACAACCACATAAGCACAAACTACAATCTGCAATACCAACAACCTGTTATAATCTAGTCAATTAAAACACGTCACCCACAACCAACTATCAAGCAACAACTTACTTACTGAACAACAGCAAATCCTAAGCAGCACTACATCAACATAATTTAATCATTGTCAATAATAAATGTTTGTAGGTGCACATTAAACTCACCAGCCCTGAAGATTCAGCAAATCTATAGTGCAACAACCAGACGTTAACCACACAGCACTTGTTATCCAAATGTTCCAATGTTTACCAAATACCCTACGCATACAGGCATTAAATACCTTATAGCGCTTAATACAATACAAGCAAATTGCAACTCAACTACACGCCATAACAGAATCAAACTACTCATCTAGCAAACCAGTCATGCACCAAGTCTAACCTCTATATGAACGCATCAACTACAATACAAGAATATCGACAAACACTAAACACTACACACCCGTCATGTAATACCACTAAAAGATAATCGAAATTAGAAGCTATTACACCCACTAACTTTGAATATATATAACATTTTGCAAGCAACTAGCTACACAACTGTCTCCCTATGAAACATCAGTAGTATAAAGCTCAAAACATATCCACCATCCAGTTATCAAACTCGCACACCATTTCATACCACAAACTACATGCCAACAAGTTACGCACAAACGGAAATACCAAACACTAATCCCACAAGCGCTAACCGCAAGGTGAACATTAATACATAAAATCATTGTCAAACACTAAAACTAAACTAAACCATCTGCCTGCACATCTATGGTACACACAAAGTACAACCTAGTTTAGACACCATCCGAAAGTTTGCGCATGCAACCACCTTTAATCTTCCCCACTTGCATCAATCATGCACACATCATAAACCTAACCATCAACACACCCAAACAACCCAAACACAGCAACTAACAGAAACCCTGTCGCAACCTGTTAAGCACACGCCCAACCACAAAGCAACATTAAAGCGGGTCAACCTATCGCCACCAAACCCTCAAGAAGGATCAAAGCCCAACCGAAGAAATACCATTATAATGAAAACCTAATGGGCTGCTTGCAACAACAGCAGCAACAAGTATCACATAATAACAATACTCGTAACCGGTCACCACACCCTTAAATACCCACAAGCACCAAAACTAAACTAAAACCCATCAAAATTCTACTATAAAACAAATAAACACCATTCATAACACAGTAATAATTTTTAAAATATAAAATTATAGAAATAACTATTACAATATCATACATATAACGTAAAGCATTTAAGTATTCAATCATCAGTTGCCAACTATCGAACAAACGCACAAAGTATCAAAGACTCACACAAGTTAACGCATCATCACGCACAAAACAACAGAACCTCCAGTAAGCCCTTTCTGAGTAATCACCACGAAGCATCATGCCGCAATCAAACATAAACACAAACCGTAGCAAATCAAACACTAGCATAAAGCAAAACGAAAACTAAGGCCACGCCAATAACACATCAAAAGACAACACTACAAGCCCTCTGCAATCACAACTAACCACGGAAAACCTAAACACCACTAGCAAACACCAGCTCATACCCAGTAAGCTAAAGCGCCTTCAATAGCATCCAACAAAACGTGCAGCTTTATGGGTGCATCGGAAAGTATTAACACAATAAACAACAATACTAATAAAAACATCTATATCGCGACATAATACAGGAACACATCCAAGTATAATAATATGCAAGCAATTCAAGCTAAAAACACCAAACAACCTAATAACCAGGAATGTCACCTAAAACAAACTATAGCAGCCTATCCAACTTACCAACATAGCCGGTAAACCTTACAACATATGCGCACCGTTACATCACGCATGAAAATTACTCATGCCAACCACCCCTTCCATGACACACAAAGCAAATAAACCACAACAACTACAAAATACCACTAGGCATCTAGCCGTCCAACACCATACATACGTGTAAACCATACTTAGCGTATAGCCTGATAGCAACACAGGCAACAAGGAATAACTAGCATAGCAAATTTCCACTAAAACAATATGTAACTATGAGTTAACAACACACTGCACAATCTAACCGCAATTGCGCATAAAGAATGCAAATTACCATTAATTTTAACCCCTGCAAAAGCAACTCACAACCAGTAACCTTTCCAAACAACTAACTGCAGCGTGTAGCTAAACTAACACCTGCAAAACCGACTCCGGCAAATAAACCTGCCTTGACAGGTGACAAATACACAACACACCCAACAACCTCCTGCCATTATTTAAAAGTAAAACTTAAACATACAAGCACACCAGCACAAACAAGCATGCCCAACCAACACATACCACAGTTAAACATAGCTCACAGCTACCTAGCACATCAAAGCTTACAAGTCACATAAACAAATAAAAGCCATAGCGTACAAAATCTTTAAATAAACGACATTCATCATAACATTCACGCTAACTACAATAACAAATCCCCCAACAACAAAGCAAATAGCACGCCCACACACCCTACGAACGCCTAACCAATCCGGCCGTCAAACCACAAGTACACAACAAATAAACACTACACAATATAATAAAACCCATTCTACAACAAGCTAACCTACCTAACTATCCATTTTAAAGTTACAAACCACAGCCAACCTATGCGGAAGGATCGCAATACTAAGTACACCTAAGCTACCCACTTATGATTATAATATGAAACAAAACCTATAGTTGCCCTCAAACCGGCGCAACCTACCTAAGTAACAAAATATCAACGCAACTTCCACTCAAATAACTACTTTAGCGTACACAGCAAACAGTGCAACCAATACCCACAATGCTTAAAATCATACAAAACCCAAGTCTGCCCCAAATTTCAAACACAAAGTCAATACAGGAAACTGCAACTAACCAACAATCAGTGCGTAACGTAAAGTGCACAACGGCCCTACGTGAAATTTTTGCAGCAATTAACTGTGAGTACCACACAAGCAGCGCAAACCACGACCTCTACAAATGTGCCTAGCACGCCGTAAATACACACAAAACTCACACACATAACGCCAAGACTCGCAAGGTAAAGTCAACACCACAACCTAAGTGCATAACTACAAGACGTGAATATTCGTTGCACAATCAAAATACACCAAAGCAACATGCCTATATGAAATACACCCCGCAACAAATCAATAACCACATACAAAACAACAGAACTAAAAAGCACGCAAATGAAGCATTTCCAAACGGCAAAAAGTTAGTACTCTCTCGCAGTATCACAATACATGAAACACAGCATCCAGTTCTTCAAACACACGTCTCTTCCAACCACTATTCAAAACGTCTTCTGCATCGCAAGCAAAACACACCCATCACCACCTAACCATACAAGTCAGCACATAAATCTAATATTCAATACCCTGGAAAATGAACCAACTACAAGGCTACATCACGATAAGTATTTAGCGCACGTAAACAACCTAAATCATTGTAAACACTACCCCCAAAATTCGCTCAACTACAAATGGATATCGGCTCTACACCACCCATCAAATCTTCATATCAATACCGCGCTACCCGAAAAACTCTCAGCAAACCACAAACCAACTAGCCTACCAATGCATAATAAACCGACAAATCCAGCAGCCTACGAAATAACAGCCTACAAACATTCATCAACCTTAATACTACTCATGTCATATCACGCACCGCATCCATTTTAATTAGGACTATCCCATCCTGCAGATTCACGTAAACCCTACCACTATATCAAACACTTAACAAATAAACATACAAAACATGTGTTCCCAGTCAACCTATGGCAATTGAAAGCATCTACACCATCAAACGACCTGACCTATAAGCAACAATAAAACTATATCACCAGACCAGTCGCATCACGCAAACCTATTCAGAAGCACCCTAACATCGTCACATCTAAATGGTAGTCTAACGCCAGTTTAATAAATCACAGCGCATCGATACAACCTAAACAACCCAAAATACCAACTCAAATAATAACCTCTGCAAACCTCACATACATTCATAACAACAAACCATCGTACTCATTATAACACAACATCATAACGCACAACTAATAAACAATTCAGAAAATAAATCTACAGCAAAATTCATAACCTTCAATACCCCTCCCAGCCATTCACCGACTCTATCAACCCACGAAGTTCACTCAACAAGAAAAATTCACACTATTACACTGAATACATAAACAGTAAAGATAACCCTACAGCCTGCAACATCAGTAATCTACATAAAACAAAATAGCAATCTTTAAGCCATCCGACCCAAGCAACCCATTGCCAAGCAAACCTTCACAAGCGCCAGCAGTCAACACCCACAAAAACAATCAACCCCTCACCATGCCCACGATCGAGGCGTACAATCATTCTACAACACATAAAGCCCAACAACCGTAACCTTCAACAAAACACAACACACACAAGCAAAAAACCCACAACTTACCACACAAACTATACCATACACAGCACACCACAAAAAACTCAACTTCAAAACGTAAAGTCACCAAGAACATATGTCAGCTATGCTATAGCAGATAACAGTACCAACTTACAATAAACAAACAACTATATGCGGAGCCCCAAAAACACACTCCACTCTAGCCTACTGACTAGCGCCAAACCTGCCATGTAAAGCAACCACAAACGTACATGTGAATCTTAACCGTAATCTCGTATTGGATGTATCCAAACACTCAGCATCCAGTGGGCTCCATAGACTCCCATGAAATAAATCACATCCAGCTAACTCAAAGTTTTAAACAACCACACAACACAATGTAACAGCACAATCAATACGTAGCACAACTATCTCGTAGCACACAAGTGCAACACAAACCAAAATATCGCCCACACATCAATCCCTCAAATCACCGCACAAGCCCACTCCACAACCATCTCCAATCTACAATAGTTACCATCACAAAAGCGTAAGCGCAACACCATCAAGTCAAATCTCAATCACCAGGACCACCAATACATCAAACACATCAAAATTATACATCCAACTGCAACTCACACACTAACCACATCCTTAAACAAAGATACACAGTTAGCAGTCTTTCACCATACAAGTACATGACAGTTCTAGCAGTAGCAACCACTTTCAATCCAGTGTCCATCAGTCATGAACAACTACAACTTCACCCAAAATTCAAGCCAACAATCAAAGTAACAAACCTACATAGCAAATACTGCCAAGCCTGATCCTCACAAATGTGTCCAAACCCAAAGTACCCAACATCCGGAATCTGCACGCACCACAAGCTACAAACCTAACAGCAACCCGGCGTAAGTAAACATAGTCAGCTCAACAACCCCATCAGTACAAAATCCAAAATCTGGCGCACCTCACAAACCCCCGAGCATTGCTATTCATGCCCTACCAATCAACTTGCGAAATGAGCCACACTCCTACCTCATCAACCAATGCATCCGCAAAACGAAAACCCTGAAACAACCAGCTACACCTAACACACAAACGCACAGTCAAGACCCACTAGCTACACTCACTTGTCGGCACCGTTACCCAAACAGATACAGTCAACACTCACTAAACGAGAGTATCGCACAATTAAATGCCAACGAAAACTAACAGCAACAACTACCAATATGATGAAAAAACCATGCTCACAATAAAAAGGCATTTCAACACTATGGAGCACGAACCTAATGCACAATAGTAAACATCTATCAAAAGATCTATAACCACTGCAAAGCACCACGCCACCAGTCTCCAACAAATACCCTGAGAGACGTACCCAACAAACTCTAAAAAGAAACTATCTCATGACACTAATAACTAAATGTCAGCCACCTGCCTATTACATCACGTAACACCAACGAACAACACCTACCCTCAACTTTCTCCTCAGCACAAAATGATTGACTATACCGCAACCCACAAAGATCACACCCCAGCACACCACCCAAAAGGAAATGCCCATCCCCGCAAACTACACACAGTAGTCCCACATCGCAAAGCAACCCCCAACCTAGTACCCCCACGCCCTAACCACCTGTATTATATCAACCTCCATCATGTAGCTGGCGTGGCAAACCCACAACACAATACCAGGAGAATACGCAAACCCACCCAACCAACCCACAAGCGTACAAGCACCCCGCAGTATTAAATTCAACCTACCTCAAAGCCAAAATCAAAACACCTACCAGACACACATACAACAGCAATTTATCACCTCCCCAGGTTCATTTGCTCGTAAGCCCAAAAACCTGCCCAAATCCGACAATGCGTCCAAAAATGCCAAAATAACACCCTCCCAGAAATAACAGCTCCAAGGCCCTACCCCACGCTCCCAGCAGACACACTCTACATGCTACTATATTATATCAACCCTACACCAAACTGTTCTGGCGTGGCAACTCCCTTCAACACAAACACCTATCGGCGTATACAATCCAAGCCACCAAAAAAGCACCAAAATCACAAGCACCAATGGAAATCATTCATGCAGCCTCAAAACCTGAAGCAAACCCACCCAAACATGCCCGTAGCCACAACGTGCCCACCCGCAAGTCCAAATTTGCCAAAAACCCGATAAACTATCAAGGTAACGTCAAATACGCTCAAAATGCCGAAATACCACCTCTAACGCAACCCTCCAAAATAGCTGCCCTCAATCCCCGTTGTTCACACGCTAAATGTCGCTATATTATATAAACCCTCCACCATGCAGTCCTGACGTGGCAAACCCACAACGCAATACCTGGAGAATACGCAAGCACGCCCAACCAACCCCACACGCACAAACACCCACCACACTAAATTCAACCTACCTCAAAGTCAAAATCAAAACACCTACCAGGCACACGTGTAACAGCAATAAACCACCCCAAGTCCAAAACCTGCCCAAAATCCGACAAATGTGCTCAAAAATGCCAAAATAGCACCCTCCCGGAAATAACAGCTCCAAGACACCTACCCCACGCCCAGCAGGCACACTCTACATGCTACTATATTATATCAACCCTCCACCAGTCAGTTCTGGCGTGGCAACTCCCTACAGCACAAATACCTACCAGCGTGCGCAAGCCCAGCCGCCAAAGAAGCACCAAAATCACAAGCAACAACGGCAACAAATCAAGCAGTCTCAAAACCTGAAACAAAACCACCCAAACATGTCCGCAGGCACAACGTGCTCAGCCACAAGTCCAAATTATCCAAAAATCCGATAAACTATCAAGGTAAAGTCAACTACGCTCAAAATGCCGAAATAACAACTCTAAAGCAACTCCACCTCCAAAATAGCTACCCTCAACCCTCGCTGTTCACATGCTAAACGTCCCTATATCATATCACCCTCCACCAGCTAATTCTGACGTGGCAACAATACCCTAAACGAAATACCAGGAAAACGGTAGCTTACAGTCAACCCCTACCAAAACCATTTACAGCTCAAAAGCCAAAACCAGTCAACCACCATCAATTGGCAGCACAAAAAAACAAAGCACAAGCAGCCTGCAACAACCACAAGTGCAACTCAAAGCACAAACTCAGGTTCACACAAAGACTGCTCAAACGCCTACTGAAACACCAAAACTGCAGGATAACCACCAATTTAACGCAGTGCATGCAACCCAACACACAACTTGCAAAGTGTCACCAAACATAACACACTACCAGCAAGAACACCAGAAGTAACAGCGTAGAGCACCAGCACCCCCAAACATTACAGCAGTCAAGTATGAGTACACGAAACGTAACAAAACACTACTATCATCCGCCACCAATCATACATCAAATCGTGCTGTTAAAAGCCACCCACAAAACACGCCAAATGGAAGTCGAGCACAATTAAACAGCATTAGAAATAAAAGCCCGCAACAAAGCTAACCATCGAAAAGTCTTGAAAACTGCCTTACAGAATGTGCCAGCAACCACATCCCTAACCCATCCAGCACAAGCATTCCATTGGAAACCACCATCTTTAAGGCCAACACCCACGTGGCACCAACCGCCAGTAAGAACCCTCACTGCGCAATGTTCACCTCGTCGCAACACCAAAAATAATTACTCTAAGCAACATAATTCAAACCAATAGGAATTCACAGGCCACCCACAGAAGTACCTATACACAACAAATCAATCGTGTAAACAAATAAAGTCCAATGTCGCACCATTCAACTGCAAGAACAAACCTAACATCGACTATTCCGTAAGCACCCCGTCAATCAAAAATGTATACATAAAATCATCTATCATGCGGCCAAGTGCTTAACCAGTCCAACAAGTCCAAACACACGTCAGCAACAACTTACAGCACACCAAATCACACAAGTCGATCAATACAGCACAACAAGCCATAACAACCAACTCAAACAAAAACCAGCATCACCAATCTTAAATTTAAATCCAGTAAACGGCTCCATAAAATCCACAGCAAGCAAGCATTAGCTTCCTATCACATAGCAACCACAAGGCTAATCACTCATAACAAAACACAGTGCACACCCATGCAACCTGATAGAGCAATCTAACCTGAAAGGCAGCAACACAAATGAAATTTAAACAAATCCACTAAAATAATAAACCATGAAAGCATTCCTCCCACTACAATACAAACACCCGAAGGACAACATCAAATAAAAATGTTGCCGTGCACACCCGTATAACAACTCACAAGCTTGCCAATTACCAAGTTCACGTACGGCGGAAAGCTTAATAAACTAACAAACAACCAAACAATAGGCTTGCAGAAGTAGTATGCAATGAAAACACCGATAAATTTATAAACTGGATGAAAACAATTGTATAGCAAAATACTCAAATCCAAACAATCCCATAGGGTCCTAACACGCGAACACCACACAACAGTACAGATCAAATCCAAAAGAAATCGAAACACAACATTTCCACAGCATCACTAAATCCACACTAAACCCAGTAGCTAACCATAGCACATATAAATCACAAACCTACTCCAGCAAACTTTAGCAATAATATAAAGCACTCTTGTCCCTAACAATTCCATAAGCTAAAATTATAATTTTAACACCACATAAAGCAAATACGCCCAAACTTACCGAAATCAGAGCACCAAATCTATTGCCTATACCGTGTTGGAACCGCCATGCACTGCCCTGCCCGCCACAAGTAAAGCTCGTGAAATCAAATCATATAATTAATACATATTATGCCTAACAGAATACTAAAATACACTAAAGACAAAATCCTTGCAGCATACCTAAACCTTAACAAGCATGTGCACTCTTTTAGGGCATCCCAGCGGTTCCCGCAGTAACAGCGAATACCAATCCCAGCATCAAACCTGTGCATGCAAATAACAATACTTGAAGTAAACATCATCATCGATACATACCGGCAAAATCCACACGCACCAATCCAAAAAGTTGTCGCAAAGCAAACCCACAACCTATAAACGAGCACACGATAAACATCACAGCCATCGTTGTGGTTACCTGGAAAATCATACTCAGCTCACGCTAACAACACCTATCTAAATAAACACAAGTAAGCACCTTGCGCAGCTAATACCCATGGTCGTTAACAAACCCCGAAATTGCAGCAGTCCAAGACAACAACTAAACCAATATCAAAGCATAACACAAATGAACATTAAGCGCACAAACAACATAGAATCATAACCACATCCTCCAGCAATCATCAACAACCATACAAATAACGATCCTCAGCACCACCTACAAACGTACCAATAAAACTAAAATTTTTAACAAACATGTAATCCACATAACGCAAAGCCAGTACCGAACACACAGCAACGAAACAAACCATAATTGAATACATGCAATCCAAACTAATTAACGTAACTTTGCAAGTCACAAACACGCCTAAAACACTCACAACAAACGAACTTACAAAGCGCCTAAACTACCGCACCCACAATTAAACATTCACAATAAAACATAGCACAATCCGGTGTATAAAATAATCTACAAGTCACAGGGGGTCAGCGACATCCATCTGTAAAACGGCTCAATCAGTAAAACACCCAAGTTCACTACACACAAAGCCCACCATATGACGTAACAACAATCAAATCATTTTGTCAGCCCACCACATCATCACCATCCGTACTAAAATAACAAACTAAATGCCTATCTACTTAACTCAGTCCGCAATCATTCTTAACATCAACTCAACAGTTCTAATCTACGTAAAACAAGTAACAAAACCACACAATTCCACCCACCATCATTACCACCCACTAACCTGCACCTAATTATCAAACACCAACATATACAACACAATCATAAATCATAAAACATGTATAGACCCATAGAAGTGAAGGAGTCAAAATACTACAAACCTAACAAAACCAAGCACGCACAATTAAAATCCTCAACAATACTCATGCGCGCAATTAAAACAACAAACGCCCAACCAGCAACCATACTACAAGAAGCTCAAAAGTACACGATCACAACCTCCAAATATAAATGTGAAACACATATAACATTACTAGCATAGCAATCCCATTAGCAAGCCTCGCAAACACAACGCAACTCTCTGTATGCACCACCAAAATACTAGGAAACAGTGTAGTAAACTTATGTCACAGGCATCGCTAACTGAAACCCGCCTCGCAGCAGCCAACCCAACAACATCACAAAGCTATAAATTTGCTAGCCGTTTAAAACACACAAACCCTAGCATATGTAAAGCACGTTCCTAAAAAATGGAACTTCACAAACATCGTACCCATGTACCCCACAAACAACTGCTTAACAATGTGCAAGCATACACTCCACAACCATACACTAAATTAATCAACCTCACGTAAGTACAAACTACACAACAATCACGCAACATCGAATACAAAATAAAACCTTGAGGAACACACGTGTCACCCGCTGCCTAATTAAAAACGTCACACCACAAACATCCCCCTGTCCAAAGCCAGCTTGCAGTCAAATGCACTGCAACAAACTTACACACAACAAATCAAACTATGCGCATACACAACAACTCAAGTAAATAGTAACTTAAAATAAACCTAAACTAATCTACATCTATTAATGTATGTCACAAAGTACACGCTACACACAAGATACTGTAATAAAAATCTCATACCATATCTAAAACTATTGCGTTAAAATTCACTCACAATATCACTCTAGAGTAAACGAACACTCTACCAACACGCAAATAACCTAACCCTAAAAGGTAAACCGTGGAAACACATAGCATTATACAATCACCGCAACACCAACAGCAAAACAATACATTTATCATAAAAAACTTACACGTTATCAGTCACGGCAGCCATTGCCTTAAGTGCACAAAGGAAAGCAGCTACAACTAAATGAGGGCAATTAACGCAAACTCCCAGAAATATACGTAAAATAACAATGCATAGGCTATTACAAGTAACACCGCACAACGTTCAACCGCACGACCCCGGAAACACATACAGATAATGCAATAACAACTCAATACAAGCAACATGCCAAAGCACCCCACACAACGCAAATAAATAAATGTCTTGGCACGACACCCAAAATCAACTTAGGTATACACCGATAAAGCACAACTCCTAGCTCCACACAGCAACATCTTATGGCGCATACCAAACCTTACATAACTCGGTCAACGTAGCGCAAAACTAGCTACAACAAACACGACACAGTACATACCCATACACTCCCGGCGTGCATTTACCCCAACATATAACTCGCACACCTACACGTACTACATCGAACATAGTAAAACGCAACATCTGCAAGTCACTTTGGAGTCACAACACTCATATGCAATAATAATTCGCAATCACAAACACGTTAAACCTCCATAAACACATACAGGCATCTTGCTCCAGTCAAAACGCAAAGCAATTGAACGTACCAACTAAATTCTAACCAAAGTAAACATTAAATTATATTAAGCATAACGCATCACACAATAGTACTAACATCAATAAGCAATAAAGTAAACCAATCATTAACGAAACTTGCAACACTGTAATAGTTAAAACACAAAAAGCTAAAATCATGCTATTACAATATCGCACATAATATAAACTATAAACACTAAATGTCAAACATCACACATGCAACTAATACCGAATAACAACTAACAATCCAGCAACAAACCCACGTACATACCAACAAAAATTACAAGGCAATTAACAAACCTATCAACAACAAATCTTACAACAGCTCGTACACCGGTCTCCTACGCAATCAACCGTAAATTGTTCTGTCCAACAAACACAGTTAACCGGTTCTCACAGTAGCGGAGTCGAACCCTAAGAATTGCCGCAAAGCACACAATAAAACTAAATCCAACTAAAGGTTGTAAACATCAAAACATATAAAGTAACAGCACAACCATCATCACACACAACAAAACCACCAGTAAAAATCCGCAGCTATCTGTAAATCACATCAATCACAACCAACACAAGGAACGTGCTACATAGGCTCATACCCAGTATACAAGCGTCCAACGTCAAACTCACCCACCACAAACAAATCATAATAACCTATGCGCGATACACTCGTTTCGTACATACAAAGACACTGTAAACACAACCTTGCCCACACACCTGTATAAACCAATTACACGCCCATGTATTAGAAACCTGTTAAGGTGCAAGCACAAAGATACAGTAAATACATACAACCACAAGTAGCCTCCAGAATCTGCACCTGCAAATACCAAACTATGCAAAACTTGCCTTATTGTGTACTCCGTTTAACAAGAGAGCTAAACAAATGACTGACCCCTACATCCCGCAGATAAACCCATCAACCCACAACAATATTAATAAAACCCTCATTAAAGCCAAACAAATGCTCAGCACGCCCAACACACCAATCCTGCACAAATCACCAATCCAGTAGCAAAATACATAAGCCAGAGTTAATAAAATCATTACACCCAAACACGCGGTTTAAATGTATACATCGAATTCCTTAATAAAGAGTCACTCTTTAAATATAAATTGCAAACATACAACTAAGTTAAAACAGCCAAAGTACAGACAACATCAATCACAAAGACCACGCGTAGTCAAACAAACATCACCCACAGCTGCATCTCGCATACACTATCTACAGACGAATTTACAAAGCGTCCACCAAACTACACAATAACACCATCCTATCACTACAGATCACATACTCCAATAACCATATCCGAACACTCAAGCTAAAACATTGTTAAAGCACACAAATCAAAACAAACACAAAACGCTCATAATCAACACACAAAACAAACATAACAATTTCGCAAAGCATAACAGCTGCAAGTATCACGGCACCAATCAACAATATAAGCAAAAGAAACAACGGACTTAACGCAAAAGGATGCAAACTTACCAATAATCAGCGTAATCAAAATAACAATAATAAGGCCCTACCATCAAACCAGTCCCCTCCCTTAAAGCAGTTTAAGCAACACACACTCAATCCACACTCAACCGTTAAAAGCAGGATACACCACCTTCAATGCAAAAACTAAACACACCAGCAACCACTATAACCACTAAACTCACAATCACCATAAGCATCCATATGAACCTGTAAGTAAACGATAAATCGTGCTCAGGCTATGCATTCACAACACCACGCTCCACGTAGCCGCAAGTATCGGATCATAAAAAGCTCACCTACCTATAAACGATTATAAAACCCTACACGAGAATTCAACACGCATTCATGTATGCGTAAGTTCACGTAATCAATGCAAACAACAAGTACCCCGCCAAGAACGCCAACACCCAAGTAACACATGCAAAATAACTCATTCAGTACCCACCCATCACCAAAACTAAACATACCGCCATCGATCCCCGTCGAAACCATGCATATAGCCATCCATCCAAGAACAAAATAACACAACCCAGAAACGTAATCATTTCCAATCCAAATCAAATCCATGTAACTCACAAGCATAACCATCATAAAACAACTAAAACCCTAAAACATCACACAACAAACTAAATTAAGTATATGCAAACACAACATACTATCTTCCAAAGCTACTAAAATATAATCACAAACGCACTATCACATAACATTACGAAACCTGTAATAACAACAACCAAAAAGCAAAGAATCCCACTATTACCATAACTATATATGCATTATACACTGTAAATCTACAAAGCCCATTGCTCAAACTACTATACAAGCCTTAACATATAGCCACCCAAGCGGCCACCACACCCAACTACGGACAACTATTACTACAACCTTATAATAGTATATGCATAAACCAACACAATAAACCGTAACACCAAACACTCCTGCAAGTCACCAACAATAAGCTTGCTAGCGAATCAAAATACATTTAACACAACACTTGCATCACAACCCATCAAACTTGCCAACAATACCGCATAACTCCAGTCTTCAATAAAGTCCACTGCATCACATAAGCGTAAAAGTGCATAAACCCGCTATCATAAATTATAATAATGCAGCAACACACCCTACGTGTAGATCAAATCAATCCTGTTAGTAAGCAAAATCATAAGCATTGCTACGACACCACTATCCAGACAACATTTTAAAGTTTAACCAAATAAGCCGTCACATGCACGCAACAAACTAACCATACTTCGAAAGCACAGAACACAATGCAGTATAATATCTCGCAGTTTTCGAACATCTACACAGACCACCTCAAACCTCCCCCAAGCCACATCCATGCGAAATGCACAGCGCATAAATGCGCACAGTACAAGTCCTACCCACCACCAATAACTGTGGAAGTACTATACCATCGCCACTATCCACCAGGAAAATATATCGTTTAAGAAATACAAACATCAAGCAAATAATACATACACGTGCAGGAATAACTCATGCACAACCTGCAAACCCTCAAGCACTCTTATAGGAAACCGAACTTCGAAAGCATTTCCGTAAGCCCATACCCATACCAATCCAAACGTTGTAACAACACCAAGTCAAGACAACAATCCCAGTATGATCAAACACTTACACACCACTATTCAAATCTCAATCAATCAGCACTTTACACAAACGCAGTCCCCTACCGTAATATAAATAAACCCTTAAAAACATTTAAATACTACCTACAAATAAATACAGCCTGCGGAAGTTTAGCAGCCAACCTCCAACAATCCCAGAATGCAACAAAGTAGCATACCATACCCTGCAGCAAACCACGATCCCAAACGCAAACCTACACACATCCAATTAACAATAAATAAATACTCCGGCTGCCTGCCCTTCAAATGCAAACCCCTAACAGCACACTAACACGCCCAACACCAAACACTATACCAGCACAACCAATACTCAAATCTTGCATTATTAACGTTATAAACACTGCTTTAAAACCAACCAACCTGTAGTGTTCTATCAACCACTATCACAGCACCCAGCCTCGGCAATTGAGCAAACAGTCAAACACAAGCAATTAAATACACTCTACCGTAACCGCACCACAGTAATCATCTGCAGCTTTCACGTAATTCATCAAGCAAACCATTTAAAATCTACCACACAAAACACATATCATGCCATCCAACCCGCAGCAACGGATCCAATCCGCAATCCCTGGAGCAGCATAAACCATAAACTACAAGCCACAGCTTCTGCAAAAGCAGCAAGTACCTGCCCAGCACTTTAATATAACCGTTAACGTCGCTAATAATCCTGCAATGCTACCAATACATTTAAGCTTACCCAAACACGAGTTTGCATTCCGAAACACAACAAACCCTGCCCGTCAACAATCCCCAAAAAGGCAACCCGAATAAACCATCTCTAAAAAGCAAACCAATATTGCATCATACGGTGGCACATACTCTACAAATACCCACGCCAAACACGAGTTAAAAATCAGTCATTAATTGTCTATGTCAAAGTTATGCCCGTCAACGCAAAGCCGTTTGTTAAATGCACATGGCACTACAATACCACCAGCCGCTAGTCCACAACGAATCCATACAAACTTTAACCTGAAACATGTGCAATAATAAACCTTAAACAGTTCATTTAAAACAACCAACCAGAGAAGCATTATATAACCAAATATAAAGCAATCCTGTAAAACACAAATTGTTAAAAGCATAGAAAACTATGCGTCCTTCAAAATGGTAGCTACATCCAGCAGCACCATAGCATCAACTAAATCAACTTTAACTTTATAAACCCACAATAAGCACATTACACGCCACCCACAAACTATCCAAGCGTCACCCTAACAAGGCACCTCCATCGCAAGCTTAGCAAACCATCAGCCTTACATCTGCAGGTCCACCAAAATATGAAACTCGAAGCATACAATAACACCTTAAACTTATCCCACGTGAGAGGTAACCCTACCCACCCTACATAACTACACCAACCAATTATTCCCTTGGAGAATTCACAATGCAAAAACAACCTCCAAACCAGACACCAACCCCTGAAGTAAACCCAACTCGCCACAACTCAAAATGAAATTTAAGTCCTCAATTCAAAACCTTGGGCAACCAGTAACACCTACATCCAGCGTACACCCAGCTTTTAAAAGAAGTCACAAACGCCGCCCTCACGTGCACCAAGGCCCGAAACAATGTATCCAGCCACATACTGTGTATGCAACCACTAACCATTAAACACCCCACCACGAAGTCGCAAATACCAAAACACCAACCACCATCCAAGCAAACGAAAACAACCAATTACCACACACCAACACAGCGCAACGTCTAGCCTATCACAACTCAAGTGCAAGTTCATCAACCATTAAATCATTAAATAAACAAACAAAGTGTCCATACAACCCTTCCGTAAATCGAGTACTGCGTCAGCCCGTACCAAGTATAACCTCAGGCCTAGATACCGGGCATCCACAAACCTTACAAAATTACAAAATCTAATCACAGAACAACCTACTAAGTGGCACAAAATACAACATCCCACCCACAACCTACAATACAAGTCCCCATGGGTATCTCAAACATACAATCCACACTAAACCCAAAACCACCCAAACCCATAACCCTCGCAAGCTGTAAACCCACAAATCCAACCTCCAAATGCAAGCCAGCAATAACTAACTACACAATATACAATAATCCAATCAAACCCCACTATAAAAGTCACTAAACATCAAAGCTTTCAGGTGCACGTAAACTAACCCTCCACGGGTAAACCCTGCAAACCCCAGAACATTAACTCTACAAGCACCAAACAATCAGTTCCAAACACAAACCCAGAACAACCACAATCCTGACCCAAAGCCACATGCAAATGCCAAATTTAGTGGCCATCTACACACCCAAACCCTCTATCATGCCGGAGTACACATGCAATCCTAAAAGCAAACATCCTAAGCACCCAAAGCACCACAAGTATCCAAAAAAATAAATTCCAAACGCAAACCTCCAAAACGTGCAACCACTAGCATACAAACCACCCGCATAAACCCACCGCCTACCTGCGGTATATCAACCCCAGAAACAAAAACCTACGCTACAAGCTCAAACCACGCCCAACGGCAAAACCCATACAAACAGAAACCCAGAAATCTAAATCCTGCAAGCACCCAAAAATGATTCAAACTGCTTAATCCACTACAATCAACTATACCACCACGAAAACCACAAAATGTCTAACCCCTGCAAATGCTTGCCACAATCAACAAACCCAATTACACACACTCATGCAGTACATCCAACTTAGCGTCAGCAGACCCAACCCACCTCATCACCCCATTTTCCGTGCAAGCACCAAATTCACACACGCCCTGCCCTATAAAGTAAGTGCCTACCACAGCCTGTCACACGAAACAGCCTATATCCCGTCACACTATATTATATCAACCCTCCAACAGCGCAATTTCCCCGTGGCAAACTAAACGCTCCCCATGGTCGGAAACTCACCCCAGCCAGAACCCAGAAGTCTAAGCTCTACAAGTACACAAAAGCCTCAAAACGATCCTCCACCCACAAAACACAAGCCAAACAAAACGCCTAAAATCACTCAATTACATAAACCGGCTACAAAACCCGAGAATACCTAACAAAATATAACCAATTTAAAGCCACTAACACAAACCATCACCTAAAAGCCAAGCACCAATCAAGCTGAAAAACCGCAAAAACTGCATGTTAAGCTTCTACTGCAGCAGAACGCCCTAAAACAGCATGTAACCCACTCTACTATATTATATCAACCCTCCAGCAACGAAGTTTCCCGTGGCAGCCAAACCCACACCCATGGTCGAAACCATACCACAATCAGGGCCAGGAGTCTAAGCCTGGCAAGCACACAAAAAAGGCTCAAATGTGCCACAAAACCCAAATCAAGCAAACACCCACAATCAGTCAAATACCCAACCCGCTCGCAAACCCAAGATCACACCTAACAAATATAAACAACCTAAAGCAACTAACGCAAACCCACCCGCCCGAAAAGTCAACCACCAAATAAGCTGAAAACCTGAGAACAACTACAGGCTAACCATCTTCTGTAGCCTAGCACTCTAAGTCAACCTACAACCTACCCCACTATATTATATCAACCCTCCACCAACCCAAATTCCCGCGGCAAACAAACCACACCTCCCCGTGCAACCCTAATCAAACCACACCGCCTTTGTAATCAAGCTGCAACCTACCAAAATACCCACCTACACCCAAAGCTAACATACAGTAGCCCGGCTTTAAAACCTAATACTTGAAATATCAAGAACCAGATCCAGCCCGCAAACACCTCCACCACAAGCGCGTTCTAGGTTAAACTAAAGCGCCTACAAAATTATGGAAATCACACCCGTGTAAACACGCAATCACCAAGCTCGGTTGCATCACGCTAACCTAAACTAAACCACAAGCTACCGCCCGTGCGCCCAAACTCGCACACCCGAAAGCTCCCAAAATCAAGTGGCAACCACCTGCAACACAAGTGGACACTCCACAAAACCCAACTACATAAAAGCTTAAATACACCACCCGCAACTCAATCGAAATCCATATAAACCCCAACGCACAAAGTCCCGCAAAACCTCTACACCCATACACAATCGGCCCATCCGAACATCTAAACCCCAAAGATCGTAAGTACGTCTATGCGGTAACCTTGAAAGCAGAAACATTAAACGGTAATTTAAATTACCAACTCAGCAACGTACTAACGTACCTCCGCAAAACTACCAACATAATCACATAGGAAACCTCTAATCACGTAACCACCACCAATTTAAGTTACCAGCTCCCAAATTAATTGCATAGTAACCTAGTGCCCACACTGCCCACATTAAAAGTACCAGCAAAACGCCCACAACGTAATCACATCGTCACCAGACACACACCGAAGCACCTTTATGCCCTCCAGCAAATCAGTCATAATCCAAAACTTAATTAACATGCAAAAGCATCAGGCAACATCCACCAAACCTCAATAAACCACCGCCTACAATCTAGTCACCCACCAAATAAATTAGCAAGAACTGTCCTTAAAACGAATACAAGCCGCACGCAACCCTAAACATCCAATAAGGACTCAACACAGTAATCTACCGTCCACCATAGCAACAGTAATAGTAACAGCACCTACAGCAAACCCAAATTCCCGCATCGACGCACCAAACACAGCACGCTTCAGCAATTTGCCCCGTTTCAGCCAGCCCACTAACACTAATCAGGCTGCCTGTATCAACAACAATCCAATTCCTTAACAGCAACAATCCACCCCCCGTTTCCCGCAGTGCATGCCAACACAACTGTAATAAAGCACCCAAACCATCGCAAACAAGCAAGACGTGTAACCACAATCCCTCCACAGTAAGTCATCACATCAAAAAACAAGCGATCAAACCGTACAAATAGAAGTTTACTGCAAGCTTTATAAAAGGAACTCCGAAGCCATACTTGTCCAACTAATATGATAGCTCATCACCCGCAAGTTATTAAGCTTTAGCCCTCTAAAGGAGCAAATCAAAATCATCTAGTAAATCGTAACAGCTAATAAATTCTGCAAAACCGCAACTCCACGCCTTGAACACTCCAGAAACAAACAGCGTAACTGCACCAGAAATGCGCTAACCAAACTGCAGCTGCAAAGCTGTCCATACAGCATCTACCAGACCCAAAACACATTCGATCAACAATACACGATACACAATTCCCACAACCAAACCACCAAAGTAAATCTAAACACGAACAATCCAAATGCAACCAACAACAAACATCTGCAGGAGTCAAAGTTAACAACCAGCAACACCCTCGGGTAGCACCCTGCTAGCACCCAAAATCAGGCAGTAAACCCAAGACACCATTATACGCGTCCAGAACACTACTAGCGAAAACACAGCAACGCACAAACCACAAACCACATGCACCTATAAGCATGAAGTTACGCACACAATGAAGCGCTCACCAGCAAAGCAAATACTCGGAGGCTGTAAATCAAACACAAACAACAAACAATGCACAACTATACACCGGGCTAACAATGAAACCCCAGGCTTCCCGGTAAGTAGCAACATAAATCATAAGCACGAAACCGTAAAAACCGCACACAATGAATCATATCACCATTCAACCCAGAATCTCACTGCAACATTAACCATAACTAATAACAAGCTCTCAGCGAAATGTCATCTCATAAGCCAAAACACCAACCTATAGCGTCAGCCCAAACTAAAAGCAACCAAACACACAAGTAACTGCCTTAAATAGCAGGCACTAACTCACAACACCCACCATAGTTCAAAAGCAATAAGTAGCAGTCCAGCATCAAAACGTAGTTCAGAAAGAAACAAAAACAATAAACTGACACAAGACCACAAGTCGTCTAATCGTACCAACAAAGAATGCCAACCGAAGCATACACAAATAGTAAAAATCAACACCAACACTCAGCACTCTACGCCCAGCAAAATAAAAACGCATGCTACGGTCAAACATAAAGTGCACACGATCACCACAACAAAACAGAACCATCACGCTGCAACCATTGTCGTAACAGGACGCCAACGCGAATCATCAGACCACCAGCAATCATCTAAGCAAACCCCATAACATAAGCAACAATAAAGGTGTGCAGGAGCAACCACAACTATAAATACACAGCCCATCTATAGCAACAAATCACGCACGCAAAACCAACAAACCAACCAACCTGGTCAGTGTTAACATAAATAACATACGAAAGCTGTGAACACATTGCAGAAGCGGTAAAATCATTAACGTCAAAATCTACAGCAAGCAAAACGTAAGTAAACTATCGCCAAACCACTAATGCATCAGCGTAAAATCTACAACAAATCATCGAAATCGCAATTATCACACAAAGCAATAACGTAAACCACCAAAAGCTGCATCATAGCTATTACACATATAATCTACACGGAACAACATCAATGTAAAACAATAAGAACAACATGCAATGTAGCCTAATAGATAATTACAATAAAGCAAGTCATACACACACTAAACAAAGAATCCAACCAATCACTACAAACACAAACTCTGCGGTTCCGACATGCATAAAGTTTATCCACTCGCAAAACATTAACGCCAACATCTACCCGAGTATAAATCCAAAGTTATACGTGGAAATCCATTGCACAAATATAAAGCTATAATAAGTACCAACGGCAAAACCCAGTGTCAAACAATAAAGCTTACATGCGGCTACACATAAAATACGCATGCTACGTGTACTGAATCTAACAATATGGTCATAACAATATATCAAAACACATAGGTCTACAACAACAATCAGCAGCCGCTCCGACTTAAAGGAAACACAAATAATCAACATGTCTGTAAAATAGCAACCTGAATATACAAGGTAATGGAACCTCTCCAACGCGTACAATATTCGTTCAAACTAAACAGCCACAGCAACCACGAAAACTAAAAACACTCAGTGCAAATACCCCGCACAATTGTCAAACGTGGAACCAACTAATACAACACTTCACCAACCAAGCAATCAACAAGCAAGCAGTACCCACACAACAATTCTAGTAACTCTACAAAACACATATATTAATACTAAAACCATAACATATAGTGTCAAATTGACATAAAACAACGCCAACTTAACAACCTACAAACGGGAGCCTAAGGTCGTCAGTAAACTGAACCACTACACAACTGTAAGCAACCAAAATACTAAGTACATGCAAACCTACACTAACTGCAAAAGCAAAAGTAAATATCTTATCACAACTTATTAACAAAACAAGCTTACAATCAAATGACCTGACCCTCACATACACAACAGCTGCACAAACTCCAAAACTACGCGTAATCATACATCAGTTTACGCACAACAAGCGCACAAAATTCGAGTCAAACACACACCACAATCGCAGTACACAAAACGCACCAAATCAAACACACAAAGAGCAAGCCACTGAAACCTAAATACTGAACCTATAGCAGCCACTATAGACAACTACAAAACATATGCTTATCAATCAAAACACACCATACACATTCAAGCAAGACTCAGCAATACTCAACTGTACCACAACCTATCACAAGTGAACTAGACTCATAATAAGAATAATTACAAACCCATATGCAATCTGAGCCAAAGAATCATCGCCTCAAACGAAATACCCAGTCACAAAACGCAGCACTGTACTGTCGCAACAACGTAACAACAAAGTAACAACTTTCATACCAGGGCATCTGAACCACGTGCCAACCACCACATCAGCAAAGTAACACATACCCGCAATCCACAAGCAGCACAGTTAGCACGCAAACCTGAAACCCACGTGTATCACAACACTAACATGACGTTCTGAACTCAAATCACAAGATTCATAGATCAATTCACAATACGCAAACCAAATTAACAAAAGCACTCAAACTCACGCACTCAAAACCTAAAAGCACAATACAAACTAAAGCTCATATAAATTAACACAAAACCTATTCATCTAAACTCTAGAAACTCGCACACTCTCCCAAGCATGCAAATACAAGTAACACTAAATAATTGCACACAACTAAACTACGTAGGTGACAGCTCGCACCTCACACAGTAATCTAAACAAACCTTCAAGCCACAATCATGTGCAACAAACGATCCACACAACGTTCTCTATACATCACACCCAAATCAAACATATCTAAATTTATCATATAATGTAATACCAGCACTAACAAATATCGATTCATGTGCTATTACAGTCTCATAGATATAAATAACATTAACAATAACAGTCCCACAGCATAAAATACCAAACTAAACACCCCTAAAAGCCTCACATACACAGTCAAAGAAATCAACGTAAAACACAACAACCACATAAGCACAAACTACAATCTGCAATACCAACAACCTGTTATAATCTAGTCAATTAAAACACGTCACCCACAACCAACTATCAAGCAACAACTTACTTACTGAACAACAGCAAATCCTAAGCAGCACTACATCAACATAATTTAATCATTGTCAATAATAAATGTTTGTAGGTGCACATTAAACTCACCAGCCCTGAAGATTCAGCAAATCTATAGTGCAACAACCAGACGTTAACCACACAGCACTTGTTATCCAAATGTTCCAATGTTTACCAAATACCCTACGCATACAGGCATTAAATACCTTATAGCGCTTAATACAATACAAGCAAATTGCAACTCAACTACACGCCATAACAGAATCAAACTACTCATCTAGCAAACCAGTCATGCACCAAGTCTAACCTCTATATGAACGCATCAACTACAATACAAGAATATCGACAAACACTAAACACTACACACCCGTCATGTAATACCACTAAAAGATAATCGAAATTAGAAGCTATTACACCCACTAACTTTGAATATATATAACATTTTGCAAGCAACTAGCTACACAACTGTCTCCCTATGAAACATCAGTAGTATAAAGCTCAAAACATATCCACCATCCAGTTATCAAACTCGCACACCATTTCATACCACAAACTACATGCCAACAAGTTACGCACAAACGGAAATACCAAACACTAATCCCACAAGCGCTAACCGCAAGGTGAACATTAATACATAAAATCATTGTCAAACACTAAAACTAAACTAAACCATCTGCCTGCACATCTATGGTACACACAAAGTACAACCTAGTTTAGACACCATCCGAAAGTTTGCGCATGCAACCACCTTTAATCTTCCCCACTTGCATCAATCATGCACACATCATAAACCTAACCATCAACACACCCAAACAACCCAAACACAGCAACTAACAGAAACCCTGTCGCAACCTGTTAAGCACACGCCCAACCACAAAGCAACATTAAAGCGGGTCAACCTATCGCCACCAAACCCTCAAGAAGGATCAAAGCCCAACCGAAGAAATACCATTATAATGAAAACCTAATGGGCTGCTTGCAACAACAGCAGCAACAAGTATCACATAATAACAATACTCGTAACCGGTCACCACACCCTTAAATACCCACAAGCACCAAAACTAAACTAAAACCCATCAAAATTCTACTATAAAACAAATAAACACCATTCATAACACAGTAATAATTTTTAAAATATAAAATTATAGAAATAACTATTACAATATCATACATATAACGTAAAGCATTTAAGTATTCAATCATCAGTTGCCAACTATCGAACAAACGCACAAAGTATCAAAGACTCACACAAGTTAACGCATCATCACGCACAAAACAACAGAACCTCCAGTAAGCCCTTTCTGAGTAATCACCACGAAGCATCATGCCGCAATCAAACATAAACACAAACCGTAGCAAATCAAACACTAGCATAAAGCAAAACGAAAACTAAGGCCACGCCAATAACACATCAAAAGACAACACTACAAGCCCTCTGCAATCACAACTAACCACGGAAAACCTAAACACCACTAGCAAACACCAGCTCATACCCAGTAAGCTAAAGCGCCTTCAATAGCATCCAACAAAACGTGCAGCTTTATGGGTGCATCGGAAAGTATTAACACAATAAACAACAATACTAATAAAAACATCTATATCGCGACATAATACAGGAACACATCCAAGTATAATAATATGCAAGCAATTCAAGCTAAAAACACCAAACAACCTAATAACCAGGAATGTCACCTAAAACAAACTATAGCAGCCTATCCAACTTACCAACATAGCCGGTAAACCTTACAACATATGCGCACCGTTACATCACGCATGAAAATTACTCATGCCAACCACCCTTCCATGACACACAAAGCAAATAAACCACAACAACTACAAAATACCACTAGGCATCTAGCCGTCCAACACCATACATACGTGTAAACCATACTTAGCGTATAGCCTGATAGCAACACAGGCAACAAGGAATAACTAGCATAGCAAATTTCCACTAAAACAATATGTAACTATGAGTTAACAACACACTGCACAATCTAACCGCAATTGCGCATAAAGAATGCAAATTACCATTAATTTTAACCCTGCAAAAGCAACTCACAACCAGTAACCTTTCCAAACAACTAACTGCAGCGTGTAGCTAAACTAACACCTGCAAAACCGACTCCGGCAAATAAACCTGCCTTGACGGGTGACAAATACACAACACACCCAACAACCTCCTGCCATTATTTAAAAGTAAAACTTAAACATACAAGCACACCAGCACAAACAAGCATGCCCAACCAACACATACCACAGTTAAACATAGCTCACAGCTACCTAGCACATCAAAGCTTACAAGTCACATAAACAAATAAAAGCCATAGCGTACAAAATCTTTAAATAAACGACATTCATCATAACATTCACGCTAACTACAATAACAAATCCCCCAACAACAAAGCAAATAGCACGCCCACACACCCTACGAACGCCTAACCAATCCGGCCGTCAAACCACAAGTACACAACAAATAAACACTACACAATATAATAAAACCCATTCTACAACAAGCTAACCTACCTAACTATCCATTTTAAAGTTACAAACCACAGCCAACCTATGCGGAAGGATCGCAATACTAAGTACACCTAAGCTACCCACTTATGATTATAATATGAAACAAAACCTATAGTTGCCCTCAAACCGGCGCAACCTACCTAAGTAACAAAATATCAACGCAACTTCCACTCAAATAACTACTTTAGCGTACACAGCAAACAGTGCAACCAATACCCACAATGCTTAAAATCATACAAAACCCAAGTCTGCCCCAAATTTCAAACACAAAGTCAATACAGGAAACTGCAACTAACCAACAATCAGTGCGTAACGTAAAGTGCACAACGGCCCTACGTGAAATTTTTGCAGCAATTAACTGTGAGTACCACACAAGCAGCGCAAACCACGACCTCTACAAATGTGCCTAGCACGCCGTAAATACACACAAAACTCACACACATAACGCCAAGACTCGCAAGGTAAAGTCAACACCACAACCTAAGTGCATAACTACAAGACGTGAATATTCGTTGCACAATCAAAATACACCAAAGCAACATGCCTATATGAAATACACCCCGCAACAAATCAATAACCACATACAAAACAACAGAACTAAAAAGCACGCAAATGAAGCATTTCCAAACGGCAAAAGTTAGTACTCTCTCGCAGTATCACAATACATGAAACACAGCATCCAGTTCTTCAAACACACGTCTCTTCCAACCACTATTCAAAACGTCTTCTGCATCGCAAGCAAAACACACCCATCACCACCTAACCATACAAGTCAGCACATAAATCTAATATTCAATACCCTGGAAAATGAACCAACTACAAGGCTACATCACGATAAGTATTTAGCGCACGTAAACAACCTAAATCATTGTAAACACTACCCCCAAAATTCGCTCAACTACAAATGGATATCGGCTCTACACCACCCATCAAATCTTCATATCAATACCGCGCTACCCGAAAAACTCTCAGCAAACCACAAACCAACTAGCCTACCAATGCATAATAAACCGACAAATCCAGCAGCCTACGAAATAACAGCCTACAAACATTCATCAACCTTAATACTACTCATGTCATATCACGCACCGCATCCATTTTAATTAGGACTATCCCATCCTGCAGATTCACGTAAACCCTACCACTATATCAAACACTTAACAAATAAACATACAAAACATGTGTTCCCAGTCAACCTATGGCAATTGAAAGCATCTACACCATCAAACGACCTGACCTATAAGCAACAATAAAACTATATCACCAGACCAGTCGCATCACGCAAACCTATTCAGAAGCACCCTAACATCGTCACATCTAAATGGTAGTCTAACGCCAGTTTAATAAATCACAGCGCATCGATACAACCTAAACAACCCAAAATACCAACTCAAATAATAACCTCTGCAAACCTCACATACATTCATAACAACAAACCATCGTACTCATTATAACACAACATCATAACGCACAACTAATAAACAATTCAGAAAATAAATCTACAGCAAAATTCATAACCTTCAATACCCCTCCCAGCCATTCACCGACTCTATCAACCCACGAAGTTCACTCAACAAGAAAAATTCACACTATTACACTGAATACATAAACAGTAAAGATAACCCTACAGCCTGCAACATCAGTAATCTACATAAAACAAAATAGCAATCTTTAAGCCATCCGACCCAAGCAACCCATTGCCAAGCAAACCTTCACAAGCGCCAGCAGTCAACACCCACAAAAACAATCAACCCCTCACCATGCCCACGATCGAGGCGTACAATCATTCTACAACACATAAAGCCCAACAACCGTAACCTTCAACAAAACACAACACACACAAGCAAAAAACCCACAACTTACCACACAAACTATACCATACACAGCACACCACAAAAACTCAACTTCAAAACGTAAAGTCACCAAGAACATATGTCAGCTATGCTATAGCAGATAACAGTACCAACTTACAATAAACAAACAACTATATGCGGAGCCCCAAAAACACACTCCACTCTAGCCTACTGACTAGCGCCAAACCTGCCATGTAAAGCAACCACAAACGTACATGTGAATCTTAACCGTAATCTCGTATTGGATGTATCCAAACACTCAGCATCCAGTGGGCTCCATAGACTCCCATGAAATAAATCACATCCAGCTAACTCAAAGTTTTAAACAACCACACAACACAATGTAACAGCACAATCAATACGTAGCACAACTATCTCGTAGCACACAAGTGCAACACAAACCAAAATATCGCCCACACATCAATCCCTCAAATCACCGCACAAGCCCACTCCACAACCATCTCCAATCTACAATAGTTACCATCACAAAGCGTAAGCGCAACACCATCAAGTCAAATCTCAATCACCAGGACCACCAATACATCAAACACATCAAAATTATACATCCAACTGCAACTCACACACTAACCACATCCTTAAACAAAGATACACAGTTAGCAGTCTTTCACCATACAAGTACATGACAGTTCTAGCAGTAGCAACCACTTTCAATCCAGTGTCCATCAGTCATGAACAACTACAACTTCACCCAAAATTCAAGCCAACAATCAAAGTAACAAACCTACATAGCAAATACTGCCAAGCCTGATCCTCACAAATGTGTCCAAACCCAAAGTACCCAACATCCGGAATCTGCACGCACCACAAGCTACAAACCTAACAGCAACCCGGCGTAAGTAAACATAGTCAGCTCAACAACCCCATCAGTACAAAATCCAAAATCTGGCGCACCTCACAAACCCCCGAGCATTGCTATTCATGCCCTACCAATCAACTTGCGAAATGAGCCACACTCCTACCTCATCAACCAATGCATCCGCAAAACGAAAACCCTGAAACAACCAGCTACACCTAACACACAAACGCACAGTCAAGACCCACTAGCTACACTCACTTGTCGGCACCGTTACCCAAACAGATACAGTCAACACTCACTAAACGAGTATCGCACAATTAAATGCCAACGAAAACTAACAGCAACAACTACCAATATGATGAAAAAACCATGCTCACAATAAAAAGGCATTTCAACACTATGGAGCACGAACCTAATGCACAATAGTAAACATCTATCAAAGATCTATAACCACTGCAAAGCACCACGCCACCAGTCTCCAACAAATACCCTGAGAGACGTACCCAACAAACTCTAAAAAGAAACTATCTCATGACACTAATAACTAAATGTCAGCCACCTGCCTATTACATCACGTAACACCAACGAACAACACCTACCCTCAACTTTCTCCTCAGCACAAAATGATTGACTATACCGCAACCCACAAAGATCACACCCCAGCACACCACCCAAAGGAAATGCCCATCCCCGCAAACTACACACAGTAGTCCCACATCGCAAAGCAACCCCCAACCTAGTACCCCCACGCCCTAACCACCTGTATTATATCAACCTCCATCATGTAGCCCTGGCGTGGCAAACCCACAACACAATACCAGGAGAATACGCAAACCCACCCAACCAACCCACAAGCGTACAAGCACCCCGCAGTATTAAATTCAACCTACCTCAAAGCCAAAATCAAAACACCTACCAGACACACATACAACAGCAATTTATCACCTCCCCAGGTTCATTTGCTCGTAAGCCCAAAAACCTGCCCAAATCCGACAATGCGTCCAAAAATGCCAAAATAACACCCTCCCAGAAATAACAGCTCCAAGGCCCTACCCCACGCTCCCAGCAGACACACTCTACATGCTACTATATTATATCAACCCTACACCAAACTGTTCTGGCGTGGCAACTCCCTTCAACACAAACACCTATCGGCGTATACAATCCAAGCCACCAAAAAAGCACCAAAATCACAAGCACCAATGGAAATCATTCATGCAGCCTCAAAACCTGAAGCAAACCCACCCAAACATGCCCGTAGCCACAACGTGCCCACCCGCAAGTCCAAATTTGCCAAAAACCCGATAAACTATCAAGGTAACGTCAAATACGCTCAAAATGCCGAAATACCACCTCTAACGCAACCCTCCAAAATAGCTGCCCTCAATCCCCGTTGTTCACACGCTAAATGTCGCTATATTATATAAACCCTCCACCATGCAGTCCTGACGTGGCAAACCCACAACGCAATACCTGGAGAATACGCAAGCACGCCCAACCAACCCCACACGCACAAACACCCACCACACTAAATTCAACCTACCTCAAAGTCAAAATCAAAACACCTACCAGGCACACGTGTAACAGCAATAAACCACCCCAAGTCCAAAACCTGCCCAAAATCCGACAAATGTGCTCAAAAATGCCAAAATAGCACCCTCCCGGAAATAACAGCTCCAAGACACCTACCCCACGCCCAGCAGGCACACTCTACATGCTACTATATTATATCAACCCTCCACCAGTCAGTTCTGGCGTGGCAACTCCTACAGCACAAATACCTACCAGCGTGCGCAAGCCCAGCCGCCAAAGAAGCACCAAAATCACAAGCAACAACGGCAACAAATCAAGCAGTCTCAAAACCTGAAACAAAACCACCCAAACATGTCCGCAGGCACAACGTGCTCAGCCACAAGTCCAAATTATCCAAAAATCCGATAAACTATCAAGGTAAAGTCAACTACGCTCAAAATGCCGAAATAACAACTCTAAAGCAACTCCACCTCCAAAATAGCTACCCTCAACCCTCGCTGTTCACATGCTAAACGTCCCTATATCATATCACCCTCCACCAGCTAATTCTGACGTGGCAACAATACCCTAAACGAAATACCAGGAAAACGGTAGCTTACAGTCAACCCCTACCAAAACCATTTACAGCTCAAAAGCCAAAACCAGTCAACCACCATCAATTGGCAGCACAAAAAAACAAAGCACAAGCAGCCTGCAACAACCACAAGTGCAACTCAAAGCACAAACTCAGGTTCACACAAAGACTGCTCAAACGCCTACTGAAACACCAAAACTGCAGGATAACCACCAATTTAACGCAGTGCATGCAACCCAACACACAACTTGCAAAGTGTCACCAAACATAACACACTACCAGCAAGAACACCAGAAGTAACAGCGTAGAGCACCAGCACCCCCCAAACATTACAGCAGTCAAGTATGAGTACACGAAACGTAACAAAACACTACTATCATCCGCCACCAATCATACATCAAATCGTGCTGTTAAAAGCCACCCACAAAACACGCCAAATGGAAGTCGAGCACAATTAAACAGCATTAGAAATAAAAAGCCCGCAACAAAGCTAACCATCGAAAAGTCTTGAAAACTGCCTTACAGAATGTGCCAGCAACCACATCCCTAACCCATCCAGCACAAGCATTCCATTGGAAACCACCATCTTTAAGGCCAACACCCACGTGGCACCAACCGCCAGTAAGAACCCTCACTGCGCAATGTTCACCTCGTCGCAACACCAAAAATAATTACTCTAAGCAACATAATTCAAACCAATAGGAATTCACAGGCCACCCACAGAAGTACCTATACACAACAAATCAATCGTGTAAACAAATAAAGTCCAATGTCGCACCATTCAACTGCAAGAACAAACCTAACATCGACTATTCCGTAAGCACCCCGTCAATCAAAAATGTATACATAAAATCATCTATCATGCGGCCAAGTGCTTAACCAGTCCAACAAGTCCAAACACACGTCAGCAACAACTTACAGCACACCAAATCACACAAGTCGATCAATACAGCACAACAAGCCATAACAACCAACTCAAACAAAAACCAGCATCACCAATCTTAAATTTAAATCCAGTAAACGGCTCCATAAAATCCACAGCAAGCAAGCATTAGCTTCCTATCACATAGCAACCACAAGGCTAATCACTCATAACAAAACACAGTGCACACCCATGCAACCTGATAGAGCAATCTAACCTGAAAGGCAGCAACACAAATGAAATTTAAACAAATCCACTAAAATAATAAACCATGAAAGCATTCCTCCCACTACAATACAAACACCCGAAGGACAACATCAAATAAAATGTTGCCGTGCACACCCGTATAACAACTCACAAGCTTGCCAATTACCAAGTTCACGTACGGCGGAAAGCTTAATAAACTAACAAACAACCAAACAATAGGCTTGCAGAAGTAGTATGCAATGAAAACACCGATAAATTTATAAACTGGATGAAAACAATTGTATAGCAAAATACTCAAATCCAAACAATCCCATAGGGTCCTAACACGCGAACACCACACAACAGTACAGATCAAATCCAAAGAAATCGAAACACAACATTTCCACAGCATCACTAAATCCACACTAAACCCAGTAGCTAACCATAGCACATATAAATCACAAACCTACTCCAGCAAACTTTAGCAATAATATAAAGCACTCTTGTCCCTAACAATTCCATAAGCTAAAATTATAATTTTAACACCACATAAAGCAAATACGCCCAAACTTACCGAAATCAGAGCACCAAATCTATTGCCTATACCGTGTTGGAACCGCCATGCACTGCCCTGCCCGCCACAAGTAAAGCTCGTGAAATCAAATCATATAATTAATACATATTATGCCTAACAGAATACTAAAATACACTAAAGACAAAATCCTTGCAGCATACCTAAACCTTAACAAGCATGTGCACTCTTTAGGGCATCCCAGCGGTTCCCGCAGTAACAGCGAATACCAATCCCAGCATCAAACCTGTGCATGCAAATAACAATACTTGAAGTAAACATCATCATCGATACATACCGGCAAAATCCACACGCACCAATCCAAAAAGTTGTCGCAAAGCAAACCCACAACCTATAAACGAGCACACGATAAACATCACAGCCATCGTTGTGGTTACCTGGAAAATCATACTCAGCTCACGCTAACAACACCTATCTAAATAAACACAAGTAAGCACCTTGCGCAGCTAATACCCATGGTCGTTAACAAACCCCGAAATTGCAGCAGTCCAAGACAACAACTAAACCAATATCAAAGCATAACACAAATGAACATTAAGCGCACAAACAACATAGAATCATAACCACATCCTCCAGCAATCATCAACAACCATACAAATAACGATCCTCAGCACCACCTACAAACGTACCAATAAAACTAAAATTTTTAACAAACATGTAATCCACATAACGCAAAGCCAGTACCGAACACACAGCAACGAAACAAACCATAATTGAATACATGCAATCCAAACTAATTAACGTAACTTTGCAAGTCACAAACACGCCTAAAACACTCACAACAAACGAACTTACAAAGCGCCTAAACTACCGCACCCACAATTAAACATTCACAATAAAACATAGCACAATCCGGTGTATAAAATAATCTACAAGTCACAGGGGGTCAGCGACATCCATCTGTAAAACGGCTCCATCAGTAAAACACCCAAGTTCACTACACACAAAGCCCACCATATGACGTAACAACAATCAAATCATTTTGTCAGCCCACCACATCATCACCATCCGTACTAAAATAACAAACTAAATGCCTATCTACTTAACTCAGTCCGCAATCATTCTTAACATCAACTCAACAGTTCTAATCTACGTAAAACAAGTAACAAAACCACACAATTCCACCCACCATCATTACCACCCCACTAACCTGCACCTAATTATCAAACACCAACATATACAACACAATCATAAATCATAAAACATGTATAGACCCATAGAAGTGAAGGAGTCAAAATACTACAAACCTAACAAAACCAAGCACGCACAATTAAAATCCTCAACAATACTCATGCGCGCAATTAAAACAACAAACGCCCAACCAGCAACCATACTACAAGAAGCTCAAAAGTACACGATCACAACCTCCAAATATAAATGTGAAACACATATAACATTACTAGCATAGCAATCCCATTAGCAAGCCTCGCAAACACAACGCAACTCTCTGTATGCACCACCAAAATACTAGGAAACAGTGTAGTAAACTTATGTCACAGGCATCGCTAACTGAAACCCGCCTCGCAGCAGCCAACCCAACAACATCACAAAGCTATAAATTTGCTAGCCGTTTAAAACACACAAACCCTAGCATATGTAAAGCACGTTCCTAAAAATGGAACTTCACAAACATCGTACCCATGTACCCCACAAACAACTGCTTAACAATGTGCAAGCATACACTCCACAACCATACACTAAATTAATCAACCTCACGTAAGTACAAACTACACAACAATCACGCAACATCGAATACAAAATAAAACCTTGAGGAACACACGTGTCACCCGCTGCCTAATTAAAACGTCACACCACAAACATCCCCTGTCCAAAGCCAGCTTGCAGTCAAATGCACTGCAACAAACTTACACACAACAAATCAAACTATGCGCATACACAACAACTCAAGTAAATAGTAACTTAAAATAAACCTAAACTAATCTACATCTATTAATGTATGTCACAAAGTACACGCTACACACAAGATACTGTAATAAAATCTCATACCATATCTAAAACTATTGCGTTAAAATTCACTCACAATATCACTCTAGAGTAAACGAACACTCTACCAACACGCAAATAACCTAACCCTAAAAGGTAAACCGTGGAAACACATAGCATTATACAATCACCGCAACACCAACAGCAAAACAATACATTTATCATAAAAAACTTACACGTTATCAGTCACGGCAGCCATTGCCTTAAGTGCACAAAGGAAAGCAGCTACAACTAAATGAGGGCAATTAACGCAAACTCCCAGAAATATACGTAAAATAACAATGCATAGGCTATTACAAGTAACACCGCACAACGTTCAACCGCACGACCCCGGAAACACATACAGATAATGCAATAACAACTCAATACAAGCAACATGCCAAAGCACCCCACACAACGCAAATAAATAAATGTCTTGGCACGACACCCAAAATCAACTTAGGTATACACCGATAAAGCACAACTCCTAGCTCCACACAGCAACATCTTATGGCGCATACCAAACCTTACATAACTCGGTCAACGTAGCGCAAAACTAGCTACAACAAACACGACACAGTACATACCCATACACTCCCGGCGTGCATTTACCCCAACATATAACTCGCACACCTACACGTACTACATCGAACATAGTAAAACGCAACATCTGCAAGTCACTTTGGAGTCACAACACTCATATGCAATAATAATTCGCAATCACAAACACGTTAAACCTCCATAAACACATACAGGCATCTTGCTCCAGTCAAAACGCAAAGCAATTGAACGTACCAACTAAATTCTAACCAAAGTAAACATTAAATTATATTAAGCATAACGCATCACACAATAGTACTAACATCAATAAGCAATAAAGTAAACCAATCATTAACGAAACTTGCAACACTGTAATAGTTAAAACACAAAAAGCTAAAATCATGCTATTACAATATCGCACATAATATAAACTATAAACACTAAATGTCAAACATCACACATGCAACTAATACCGAATAACAACTAACAATCCAGCAACAAACCCACGTACATACCAACAAAAATTACAAGGCAATTAACAAACCTATCAACAACAAATCTTACAACAGCTCGTACACCGGTCTCCTACGCAATCAACCGTAAATTGTTCTGTCCAACAAACACAGTTAACCGGTTCTCACAGTAGCGGAGTCGAACCCTAAGAATTGCCGCAAAGCACACAATAAAACTAAATCCAACTAAAGGTTGTAAACATCAAAACATATAAAGTAACAGCACAACCATCATCACACACAACAAAACCACCAGTAAAAATCCGCAGCTATCTGTAAATCACATCAATCACAACCAACACAAGGAACGTGCTACATAGGCTCATACCCAGTATACAAGCGTCCAACGTCAAACTCACCCACCACAAACAAATCATAATAACCTATGCGCGATACACTCGTTTCGTACATACAAAGACACTGTAAACACAACCTTGCCCACACACCTGTATAAACCAATTACACGCCCATGTATTAGAAACCTGTTAAGGTGCAAGCACAAAGATACAGTAAATACATACAACCACAAGTAGCCTCCAGAATCTGCACCTGCAAATACCAAACTATGCAAAACTTGCCTTATTGTGTACTCCGTTTAACAAGAGAGCTAAACAAATGACTGACCCCTACATCCCGCAGATAAACCCATCAACCCACAACAATATTAATAAAACCCTCATTAAAGCCAAACAAATGCTCAGCACGCCCAACACACCAATCCTGCACAAATCACCAATCCAGTAGCAAAATACATAAGCCAGAGTTAATAAAATCATTACACCCAAACACGCGGTTTAAATGTATACATCGAATTCCTTAATAAAGAGTCACTCTTTAAATATAAATTGCAAACATACAACTAAGTTAAAACAGCCAAAGTACAGACAACATCAATCACAAAGACCACGCGTAGTCAAACAAACATCACCCACAGCTGCATCTCGCATACACTATCTACAGACGAATTTACAAAGCGTCCACCAAACTACACAATAACACCATCCTATCACTACAGATCACATACTCAATAACCATATCCGAACACTCAAGCTAAAACATTGTTAAAGCACACAAATCAAAACAAACACAAAACGCTCATAATCAACACACAAAACAAACATAACAATTTCGCAAAGCATAACAGCTGCAAGTATCACGGCACCAATCAACAATATAAGCAAAAGAAACAACGGACTTAACGCAAAAGGATGCAAACTTACCAATAATCAGCGTAATCAAAATAACAATAATAAGGCCCTACCATCAAACCAGTCCCCTCCCTTAAAGCAGTTTAAGCAACACACACTCAATCCACACTCAACCGTTAAAAGCAGGATACACCACCTTCAATGCAAAAACTAAACACACCAGCAACCACTATAACCACTAAACTCACAATCACCATAAGCATCCATATGAACCTGTAAGTAAACGATAAATCGTGCTCAGGCTATGCATTCACAACACCACGCTCCACGTAGCCGCAAGTATCGGATCATAAAAAGCTCACCTACCTATAAACGATTATAAAACCCTACACGAGAATTCAACACGCATTCATGTATGCGTAAGTTCACGTAATCAATGCAAACAACAAGTACCCCGCCAAGAACGCCAACACCCAAGTAACACATGCAAAATAACTCATTCAGTACCCACCCATCACCAAAACTAAACATACCGCCATCGATCCCCGTCGAAACCATGCATATAGCCATCCATCCAAGAACAAAATAACACAACCCAGAAACGTAATCATTTCCAATCCAAATCAAATCCATGTAACTCACAAGCATAACCATCATAAAACAACTAAAACCCTAAAACATCACACAACAAACTAAATTAAGTATATGCAAACACAACATACTATCTTCCAAAGCTACTAAAATATAATCACAAACGCACTATCACATAACATTACGAAACCTGTAATAACAACAACCAAAAAGCAAAGAATCCCACTATTACCATAACTATATATGCATTATACACTGTAAATCTACAAAAGCCCATTGCTCAAACTACTATACAAGCCTTAACATATAGCCACCCAAGCGGCCACCACACCCAACTACGGACAACTATTACTACAACCTTATAATAGTATATGCATAAACCAACACAATAAACCGTAACACCAAACACTCCTGCAAGTCACCAACAATAAGCTTGCTAGCGAATCAAAAATACATTTAACACAACACTTGCATCACAACCCATCAAACTTGCCAACAATACCGCATAACTCCAGTCTTCAATAAAGTCCACTGCATCACATAAGCGTAAAAGTGCATAAACCCGCTATCATAAATTATAATAATGCAGCAACACACCTACGTGTAGATCAAATCAATCCTGTTAGTAAGCAAAATCATAAGCATTGCTACGACACCACTATCCAGACAACATTTTAAAGTTTAACCAAATAAGCCGTCACATGCACGCAACAAACTAACCATACTTCGAAAGCACAGAACACAATGCAGTATAATATCTCGCAGTTTTCGAACATCTACACAGACCACCTCAAACCTCCCCCAAGCCACATCCATGCGAAATGCACAGCGCATAAATGCGCACAGTACAAGTCCTACCCACCACCAATAACTGTGGAAGTACTATACCATCGCCACTATCCACCAGGAAAATATATCGTTTAAGAAATACAAACATCAAGCAAATAATACATACACGTGCAGGAATAACTCATGCACAACCTGCAAACCCTCAAGCACTCTTATAGGAAACCGAACTTCGAAAGCATTTCCGTAAGCCCATACCCATACCAATCCAAACGTTGTAACAACACCAAGTCAAGACAACAATCCCAGTATGATCAAACACTTACACACCACTATTCAAATCTCAATCAATCAGCACTTTACACAAACGCAGTCCCCTACCGTAATATAAATAAACCCTTAAAAACATTTAAATACTACCTACAAATAAATACAGCCTGCGGAAGTTTAGCAGCCAACCTCCAACAATCCCAGAATGCAACAAAGTAGCATACCATACCCTGCAGCAAACCACGATCCCAAACGCAAACCTACACACATCCAATTAACAATAAATAAATACTCCGGCTGCCTGCCCTTCAAATGCAAACCCCTAACAGCACACTAACACGCCCAACACCAAACACTATACCAGCACAACCAATACTCAAATCTTGCATTATTAACGTTATAAACACTGCTTTAAAACCAACCAACCTGTAGTGTTCTATCAACCACTATCACAGCACCCAGCCTCGGCAATTGAGCAAACAGTCAAACACAAGCAATTAAATACACTCTACCGTAACCGCACCACAGTAATCATCTGCAGCTTTCACGTAATTCATCAAGCAAACCATTTAAAATCTACCACACAAAACACATATCATGCCATCCAACCCGCAGCAACGGATCCAATCCGCAATCCCTGGAGCAGCATAAACCATAAACTACAAGCCACAGCTTCTGCAAAAGCAGCAAGTACCTGCCCAGCACTTTAATATAACCGTTAACGTCGCTAATAATCCTGCAATGCTACCAATACATTTAAGCTTACCCAAACACGAGTTTGCATTCCGAAACACAACAAACCCTGCCCGTCAACAATCCCCAAAAAGGCAACCCGAATAAACCATCTCTAAAAAGCAAACCAATATTGCATCATACGGTGGCACATACTCTACAAATACCCACGCCAAACACGAGTTAAAAATCAGTCATTAATTGTCTATGTCAAAGTTATGCCCGTCAACGCAAAGCCGTTTGTTAAATGCACATGGCACTACAATACCACCAGCCGCTAGTCCACAACGAATCCATACAAACTTTAACCTGAAACATGTGCAATAATAAACCTTAAACAGTTCATTTAAAACAACCAACCAGAGAAGCATTATATAACCAAATATAAAGCAATCCTGTAAAACACAAATTGTTAAAAGCATAGAAAACTATGT
>VFSE01000092.1:0-36092 GCA_010157825.1 Vickermania ingenoplastis | reverse complement strand
AAGTACACTCAGACAACCACAGAGCAACCAAATTAAACGCTCGCAACAGCGAAATCATCGATAAGAGCAATTACCTATACAAAACACTTTAATCGCAACGTAATAGCTGAAATAACTGGTCGAGCAATCACTCCCCTGCAACTATACAATCAGTAAATCCTTAAGCAACACAGTCGCCTATACCGAGTAACACCAACTTGCAAATCATAAAACAATGTAGCTATAAGACGCGCAAACGTAAACATATCACGCAAGTTAAACACAACATACAGAAATAATGTGCAGAGTTAAACCCACCTCCTGTATTAGCAATCTAGCCTAAACCAAACTGTCCCACGTTCAAACAAACGCAGGATCACAATCATCATACATAACATAATTACCAATCTCAGCTTTCAGCAGTACCTACACAACCCTTACACCCCGCACATTAAAAACTAAAATAACTAACACGTTTACCAGTCATCTACCAACTTCAAGTAGCATATAATACGATCTGTAAATCGTAACAACCAGTGCAGTCAACAACATTAGCTTGCATCACATGCTGCAGCTAATCACTGGCGATAACAACATCGCTTACGGTAACCACAAGCAAACATCTTCGTAAACCCAAACACAATTAACTACACTTCAAATCACTAAGCTAACGTTAAGCATAACAAAACCCGTGCCATTTTAAAAAACGGCAGCACTACGATAACCTAAGATACCCGTTCCAATGTCAACTAAACGCCAACTGAACTATAAGCACAAATTACAAATACAGGCAACCCTCCCTCTACATCAAATCACAGGGCTTACCAATAGCGTAGCATCATAACATAAACTTAATGCACACAATCACCACCCACAATCCCAAACACCCTTCCAAAATAGCAATCTGCCAGCACATAAGAAACAACCTACAAACTATTGTAGCATCGCGTGCCAACTACGCAAGTATACAAACGCAACATACATAACCTACCAGCACAATCAGGAGCTGTAAATACACACCAACCACCCAAAACAATCACATGCCAGAATTAAAATTAAATCACAAACTCAGCAACAACACAAGCACAAGAATCCTAATTATAAAGCACGCACAACAATACACGTAACAACCGAAACGCACTAAACCATTGCCTGAATAATGCAACGTAAAAACACCAAAAACATACAAACATAGTGGCATCCATTTAAGCACTTAACCAAAAACTACTCCTACAAAACCCGCCAAACCAATAAATTCAAACCGCGTATTCGAAAATCCACCATACACTCAAGAAAAGCTACCATACTCCACAAACCATCCGCAAAACATCTCCATTTAACCCAAATCCGAACCAACTTCACACAAATAACCACCTACAATCAACACTATTAACGCAGTTCATATCAGAGCGTAAACCTAGTCAAAACAATTGTAATAACACAAAGCCATCAAAGCAACCTACACCTACCCATCAAGCAAAATGCCAAACCCGTAAATCCATACCATTTTAAAGTATCTACCGTAACAACACACCAAACTAAAATCACAGTCTACAAAGCAACACCACATATATAAGCCCTAAAAACAAGTAAGCCACATGGCAAACACAAGGAACCAATACCAACCGCATAGCACAATTAAGTTGCATCCACATACACCCAATTTAACCAAACTTACAATATCAGTAACCACACCAGCACGTAAACTACAAATAAACAACTACAAACCACCATAAAGAAACAGAACTTAAACAAATCACACTAGTCATATAGTAATACCAACAAATACAAAATAGAAACTAATAAACTATTACAGGTAAACTCAATGATTCATGTAGCGGGAAACTAACATCAACAATACGATAAACACTACTGTAATGAAGTTCACACCACGCATTATAAATAGTCTACATAAATAACCACAACAACACGCACACCACAACTCAATCAACGTATCACAAACACCTCACATTCATAACTATACTCACTACGAAAGACCAATCCCTAAGTAACACCTAAGAATACACCAAACACATATATGCTAATTAGCCCAAACCGGAACGCATCCAAAAAGCACCACAACAGACTATCAACCCAACAGCCCGTAGGTAAACTTTATAAATGCCCTCTAGCCCCGACCAGCATACACCAACATTCCCACCATATGAGCGAATCTTTGCGACAATTCATACCAACACAGGTAATGCAAACCCAATTAGTAACCCCAACAATAAAGGTCACTACCATGATAATTAGTGATGTCTAAAACCAAACCCAAAGGAAACTATCACACAATCTTATAGGGACACTAAAATGCAACATACATAAATCCAGCCAAGCATCTAAACCCACAAGCAATTCACAGCCGAAATCCTTGTGCAGCAAACAGCATAACAGTAAAACTACGAACCTACAAACATGCAAACCATCTCAGTTAAGATATCATTAAGCGAAGTAGTATTTGTAATAACATCACCTACCATCAACACAACACCTACACCCCACGCATGCAAAACGCCTACCCATGTGCAACAGCATATCCATCAAATTAATAAGCCCAACACCAACCTTGTATGCATACCAATGCCCACCTCACTCCGCAGAAACATTATCCCACGTTTCCTCCAATCACCAAATTCCGCAGCATAGAGCAGCTGTAAATCAAAATTCACAATCAAAAACCAACAACACCCTGAACCGATATGCGGGATCACAAATAAACAACAAAATAAAACATACACAATTGTAAACCCGTTGCAACTAACACAAAATAACAATACAAACACAACAATAATCAGTAGCCTTACACCCGAACCACCGAAGTAACAGCCCTACCAGCAGCACCAATGCCCTTTGAAGCGACACACCCAGTCAAAGGCATACAAATCCATGAATTATGCACAAGTCTGCCCATGTACACGCATACCGTCAAACAATATTATACTGAAACGTCATGTACACAAACATAATAATACCAAGTCAAAGTCATAAACCACAAACCTACATTCCATAGTTACCTACTCACATACCGACACAGCCTTCGGTAAGTCTACGTCACCCGCCTAAGAATAAAATACCCCTCTGCAGCCACCTATCTAAAACAACTGGCAACAGTCTCACCTATACCGCAGAAACCCACACGAAGCAAATCATATCAAACACTAAACTATTCAACACTAAGTACAATAACAAATTAGCCACTACCTGTAATAACACTATCAAACTGTAAAGATTAAGCAGCTATTACAATACATATAACTAAGATACACAATAAACATACACATCATTTGCAAACGCCCAGCAAGACACTACTACACCACCATTCAAATCTGATGCATAATATTATACTCAAACACATGCAGTATCAGTTAAATTCCACCACTACAAAAAGAACATCAAGCAAACTAACAAATGTACCATGCTTAAAGTCAAACCCAAACCGTAACACTCACAATTATTCCCATCGAACAACGAGTTTGTATCAACAATCGCAACAACACAGTGGAAATCATACAAACAACAAGGCAGATCCGACCGAAGCAACAATAAAAACCACAGCAACTAATGTAACATCTAAAGCATACTGTCACAGCACTTCTCACCAAAATAGTGAACACTTATCTACACTAACAACACCAAGCATTTCCCACAACATGCTCACCATCGACGTTAAAGTAAAGCCTATATTAAAGTGTCCATTTGTATACACCCCGGCCCAGTTAGCTATACAACTTGTACAGTGCAACCTAGCAACATAAAAACCTATAACCACCCTAAACCATCATATGCAACGCTAAACCAGACGTTAACCCAACCCTACACAGTAAACCTACTCAACAAGTATATCACTCCAAAACCAACGTAGTCTTAACCAACGTAATCGTTGCTAGCAATCTCACAAACCCACCTCGAAATCTGTACGACCTACACTGAACGTAGTTGTTAATAGATTCATATACCCAAACCATTACGAAACCACAACACAAGCGAGCATCAACGAAACAAACACTTAACGGTAGTCTTGCAAGCACCGTTAAACTAAACTCACAGCCAATACAAACCCATAAAGAAATCTATTGCAGTCGTCGCAAGCAGGCATACAACTACTCAAGAAACGGGAACCTCCAGCGTCCACATCGTAATTCAACAAGCAAATTAATTCCTAAAAGATCAGTACCTACCCACACCGAAAACATAAAACACTGCCAATCATAGCCTTACCCCTTACAAAAGACAGCTATAGACAATCATATGGACGACGCATCAGCCACAATTACACACCCCACGCAACAATAACACAAACCTACAATGTCACTTAAGCATGCATACACAGTAAATGATCACATCGGCACAACCAAGCAACTAACAAATCCGAAAGACCAATATAAACCATCATATCAATCACAGGTAAATTAAAAGATAATGAAGCGTTAATCACGTAACCATAAAGAAAATCGCTCCGAAAAATATATCATATCAACAATCACAATCTATTACCTACACACAACACAGGGTAATCGCAATCCACAAAGTACCCTACCAGTAAAGCACAATCACGCGCAGCTTACACAAACTTTCACACGGTTCACCAACTTAAGTTTTACCCAAATACCATAAAAAGCAATAACTTTAACGCATGTAACCTACCCACACGCAACAACGCGTAAACAACCACATAATCACCTGCCAACCCAAATAACGTATCACCTACCAATATCTTAAATAGCAAAACCAGTACCATATCTGATCCACATGTTCAACATACCACAAAGCAAACTATTCACCATGCAAGTAAGAAAACTATCAGGAACACAACCATATCACCAACTCGTAACGCAAGCTCTAAACACCATCATAGAAGTACAACCACCTTCATGTTCAAAACCGCTCTCATTATAAACAAATTATGCCACATCTAAAACACCCACATAAACTTAAATAAACCGGTAGCATTGCCACCAACAATGAGCGTAACCACTTTGACAATCAATGCGCAATACGCAGCGGCAACAAACCAACGCATAGCGCAGTCGTAATCAAACCAACCAACAAATTCACCTCCAAACAAACCCACAGGAAACTCACAATACGTGCATTAGTGCCTACAGACAACGTATGTACAACTAAAACACGCTACCGTACCCACAATTATAGAGCAATCAAATTATCAACCACCATAAGAACCCTGAAAATTAACTAACACAAACCTGAATTCATCAAACACAACCACAAAAAGTGCACAAATTACCGGCTACAACCGTCAAACGTAAACTAACAACAAAAGCAATTCAAATTACATAAGCATTGGCACTCAAATCCCACCAATAGTTTCCCCACGATAAAGACAAACATACACCATCCAAAACCATCAAGCAACAGTACGCATCAAACCTCCCTAACACGATCATTAAACACACAACAAGACGCCCACAAACCCGCACCCATGCGTCTATGATGTATTTCGCAAACACCCCCAAAATGGCAGTCCTAGAACATTTATCTACAACTTAAAAACTATTTTATAAAGTAGGAATTCAGACAAGTACAGCAACAGCAATACCACTCTAAATCCGTTAAACCACTCAATCCAAAACGCACAAATGCTCGGAGAATTCACATCATAACCAACTAACCGACCGCAAGCAACTCATCCATCCATAAAAAACCCATAGAAGTTCATCAAAACTACATCTCATCCAACCAAACACCCATCAAGCCACCAACATCTTACATAACCCAGCGAACACACATCCCTGGAAATAACAATATTCACAAACACATGCAGTGCAATCACCTAGAACATCCAACAAAACGCACAACACAATAAAATACAGCAGCCTGCTAGGAGAACATAACACTATACAGTCTGCACTCGCAAATCCACACCACCCAGCATCAACACAGCAATCGAATCTTCATCCGCAAACCAAATACCAATGCAGTATGATTAACTAACTAACCAAATACAAACCCTAAATTAAATTACACATTGTAAGCACATAAACCCTCAAGCACCCACCAAATATAAACCATAAATGGTAACAAGACACACAATAGTAGCCCAAAACGCAAGCACACAACGTGACAAACCTTAAATACTTGCCTTCAAGAAGCCACACAATAACTAAATATAATAAGCCTAAGGTTAAAACCAGAAAACCCTTGGGAGTAATCCAAATAAAAACAACTTACAGCACAACGAAACCCACAAAGCAACGCATACAACCAAGAAAGATCACAGTACACAAACGAAATAAGGTCTACCCACCCGCAAAACTCTCAGTAAGATAACTACCAGTAAACAACCTAACCCGTGGTACAACATCGCATCCAAGGTGTTTAACAAATAACCTCCAAATAAAATACCCCTCCAAAGTAGCGGCGCCACTAAAGCACCTGTAGAATCACTAACTAAATCTAAAAGAAACTAAACCATCCAACAACAACTCATAAAACCTAGTACATAAGTCGTCGTCGAAACGGTCTACAACTCCGTGTAACCGAACACCCACAACACCTCAAATACAGACATCAAACAAACAATGCTGTGGTGAGAACTACGCAACACAATTTACCACACCCCAACCCAACCAACAAGTCCTGCTATCACTCATGCAAACACGTAGAAAGAGATTAAAAACACAAACCCTTCATCCCACACTAAACCCACGCAAAGAAAACCAGCTCCACAAGTACCAACCCCCGTAAATTCAATCAAACACTTGGGTTAAACCTCACACATTCACAACCTATCCGTGCACACGATCACACTACAAGTAATGGAAACTATACTTTACAACCTCCCCACTCGCACCAATATTCTTATTAACACCTCCAAATAACGTTGCATACATTAACCTAACATCCACCAGCATCGGTAATTACATTATATTAGCAAACTCAACAGGTGGTCACAAGTACCCCTCAGTACCCAGGAAATTCACACTGCGAAATGCATCTAGCAGCAAACACTCCGGAGAATCGCAATAGCAACACACCTCACCCACCCACGCAAACTACAAGTTTCGAAATACAAGCAACCAACCCATCACAAACCCACCTCACCCGCAAAAACACCCCAACAAAATCTGAAAGTCAAACTACCAAAAACTGGACAAACTCACAACACATAAACCCCTGAAACCACCAACACAAAACAGGTAACCCCGAAACAACTAAAAATCATAACAACTACTCACCAAATAATCATACGCCCACCCGCACCTATCAACCTGTAAGTCAAACACAATCTCCGTTATACCGACTCAAACCACCAGCAGCCAATTCCAACAAGTCAACTACGGAACACCTGTAAACCAACGTAAAACATCCACGAAGCACCCTCACCTGAATGTAATTTCAGTATGACCAAACCCTGAATCTATGAACCATCCAAAGCCTACAAAACTTGTTAACCATCTACTTACCTATCAGATACAACGCAAATATCACAATACCCAACATGTAACAGGAATTCCAGCAGGAACCCAAAACAAATAAAAGTAAACACCTAAAATCAAGCTAGCAAAGCCTCTCCCTGGGATACATAATCACCACTAACACGTCAAACCCACAACTCGTGGCAGTGCCACTTCACACCAACCAGACAAAACAGCTAATCATTCAAAACACAAATAAGCGTCAAGCCTCACACCCTAACTACCTAGCAAGCAAACTCATGCAATTCCGCATATCCATGTTCCAAACATAAACCACAAAAGCCATATATACCACAGCAACCTCCACCCCAAGCACCCATGGCAGCAATCAACTCACTAACAACCGCTCGAATGTAGGAAATATAGCCACACCGCTCCTACACACTCACCACCACAACGCCAAAATTCCACACCCCAACACACTCACGCATCGAAATCACCAATACCAATAAAATACACGCACCAGTACGCACATGCCCTAACACTCAAAACCCAGGTTCCACGCACAACACACAACACCCTCCCTAGTGCCTTAAAACAAAACCTTAAAAATCAGGTATCCACAGCATACAACATTTAAGCGCCGGAACTACTGTCAACGACAGCAAAACCACAGATCTCGTGACAATCTGCGCCCATCGTAAACCAAATATTACGCCCAAACCCACAGGTTCCAGTCTGCACATACAGAAGCATCACCGTAAAACAACTAAGGTATCACCAAAACACCAAGGCTACAGACCCCAGGTATATTATATCAACCCTCCACCAATCAAGTTTACCACGGCAACTGCATAACCCCTGCCAAACCTCTAGCCCATATATCAGCAATATACTGGAACCCACAACTCCCACATCTGGCACACAAAATCTCCGCACATCCAGCAACACAAGAAATGTAGGAAAACTCGCCTTACCCTCACAGTAAAACACCTCTCGAAACTCATGTGGCTCCGCGCCCAAAACCCTACAACCATGCACTAAACACACCCTACCAGTGTAAACCAGCCCAACCACACAACCCAAAATTCAAATCATACGCACAAGTAAGGAAACATCCACCCCGACAGCAAACCTATGAGGCTTATACCAGGTTGCACCACCAAACCCAAAATACCACGTCTAAACCCAGAAAATCCAGCATACCCTGCAGCACTACCCCAGACAGCTAAACCAGTACCTTATAAGACCCAAAATGCAGGACTCCAGTTATATTATATCAACCCTCCACCAACTATGTCCACCACAGCAGCTACTCAACCTACCAACCCGTCTAACACTCATAACAACAATGCACTGCAACCCACAAGTCCACATCCGGCACACCAAATGCTCACACTGCACCCCACCCCAACAGAAATGTAGGAAAACTGCCCTTAACGCTAACAGCAAAACATCACCCCTGAACCCGTAAGCCCGAACCCAAAATCCTACACCCCTGCACACTAATCCCACCCAACCAGCTTAAATCCGCCCTTAAACACTCAAACCCGAAGCACAAATCATACACAACTAGTGAGGGAACCCACACTGACAGCAAAACCCCGCAGCTTACACCAAGTCAAACGCGCCAACCAACCGTCACAGCTAAACCCAGAAAATCCAGCATGTACATGCGGTACCACCACGTGCAGCCAAGCTAACACCTTACAAAGCACCCAAAATGCGGAACTCCAGGTATATTATATCAACCCTCCACCAACCAGGTTCAGCGTGGCAGGTGCACAAACACTGGTAAATCACAACCAACTCGTAGCAAGTGTAGCAAACCCGCAGTCACATACGGAAAGCAACTCACAAACCTCTGTCCTCCAAGGTTAAATCCAAACCAACCCTCAACAGCAGTAAAGCGCACGTAACGGAACCCTTGCGAGGCAAACCCAAAATTAGGCATCCACACAACGCCAACAAGCCATCACATCAGCCCTAAAATCAAGCCTAAGCAGCCCACACCAAGTTTACCGTGGTCACAAAATGCAGCAATATACGTACTGCGCAACAAAATAAACAGGCTTATACAAAACCCACCTCCAACATCAAACCCCACAAAAACACATTCGAACCTAGGAAATCAGACCGCCCTAAACACTACTACAACCAAAACTCACAAACTAAGTTAACTCACACAGTCATCCAAACACAACATAGAAGATGACAGGTGCTGCGCACAATCCCCAAAAATGAAAATCTTATTGTAAACCTAAACTTCAGGCAGGAAATCCACAAACTACCGTATTTCAAACTAACAGAATCCACACAGCTTGTGCAAAGCAAAACGCAAAAATCGCGCACGAACTTGCAAATAACAACTGACTAAACCACTCACACCTTAAAGCAGCCAATCACAATATCTAAAATATGTAAGCCAAACGTAAACACAAACCAACCCAAAACAAGGCCCACATGTGCATGACGATTGAGAAAGCACACACCCAGTTTACGGCACAACAAATACCCATGCAAACAAATCAAGATTAAACTACCGCAAGCCCAACAAATAACAACACTAAAGCAAACACTGCGGGTGAACACAGCCTCCTGGTACAATACGTAAAATTTGAACCTACAATCCTATACATGCAGAAAATCACTGCACTCACATCCACAACGAGCTACATTGCACTAAATTCCACCACATGTAGCGTCGGCATTAAAGACCCCTACCCAAGCAAATCTACAAGACACCTGGCTTAAAACCCACGCAAAAACACAAGTAACTAACACATCAAATACGTCAACTGAATAGAACACCTAAAACACAGGTTTAAGCGCACGACAACCTAGTCAGCAAACTCCTGCCTAGCAAAATCTAACCAATAAGCTTACACGATCAGTACAACCATTTACGCAAAGCAACCCAGAATAACTAATTAAAGAAAGCATGTAAAACTCTAAATCATATAAACAGTTCACCAACCAACGCGCACAAGTTTGCAGCAGTCTAAGAAGTATCTACTAAATATGAATTAACCCCACAACACGTCAACAAAATCGCAAACCTACAAGCGACACGGCCTCGGACTTCCAAAACTCACCGTGTGCAACCATCATCACAAGCCCGCCTGCACAAACCATATCCAAAGCGCGCAAATATAATAAAGCAGCAACACCATACATTAGGTACGCAAGCTAAAAGTCAAAAACATCTAGCAAACCTATGCAGGGGCGCATGTACAATTAATCCAGCAACAGCACACATCTAATACAATTAAAGAACTAATAACGGCAACTCGCAAGAAATATCAAACGTAAACACGCACCTGAAGTAACTATCCCGCAACCACAACATAAAAATACGCACCTAATGCACCCACCCGTCGCTCAAAGCAAGCCTCCACCAAGCACCAAGTCAATCACCACAAGCACCCAACAAATCTATAGTCCCGCCGCACAAATACGCTCCCTCCCAGAATACAGCTATATCAACCAAACTCTCCCGACAGGTAACCGATAACAAATCAGAAAACACACTAAACGTCAACTAATCCATAACGCCATAAACATCATGCCCACAACATCGTAAAACCAACATAACAGGTGCACCACGAATACCACTTTGCGAAGTCGTACCTGAATTCATCAAGTGGAAATACGTACAACAATGCTGCACGTATGAAACTACACCAAACAAACAATTAACATGCCCAAATAATACAACCATAACCGTTACGCACAATCAAAGTCACATAGCGCTACGCTACGTCAGCGGCTAAACCAATCAAACTAAAACAATAACCAACATTCAAACTGCAAAGAACCGATGCCAACACCTAGCTCACAGAAAACAAACCATCTAATGTCCGACTAAACAAGTACTCAAGACACCATTACCATGGTTTAAACGCAAACTACAGTCTCTTAAACTGTAGCAACAAGCAAAACTAGTCGACACAACCATTAAGCGCATCTAAACGACCAAAGCAAGCACAAGCACACAAACACCCACTCACGCAAGCAGCAATAACCAAAAATAGTATAAATAGCACTACTAAAAACACGCAGGACAGCCACTTAAGCAACACAATAACCAACAGAATACACCACGAAATCCATGGACACCAATATACACAGGAAAACAACGCATATATTGCGGCACAACCAACAAGCACATACAGTGTACCATCACCCCAAACACCATCAAATACACCACAAAAGCAAACAAACATCCGTCTCGCAAGTAAAAAATTAACCAGCTCAAAGCACTAAAAGGGAGCTATCCAACCGTTCAATATACAAGCAACACATCGTGCACACACACCGTCAGTCATTACACGAAAACAGCCAACCTACAAAACCCTCCAACGGCCTGCAGCATCAATCAACTTTCACAAACAACACATAATAATTCACAATCGTACAAGTACTCACAGGTGTAAACCAATGCAAGATCCACAATCTAAACTAGCAAGAAGCGTTATAAAAACCCACAACACCAGGGTCACAACGCTGAAGTCAATCAACAGCTTATTGAAGCAAACATTTGCTGCGTGCAAAGCAAAGCTAACATTGCCAATTTACCGCAGTATGCGTAACTTACATCGCAACAAATCTTAGGCAAAGCAACCTGTGCAACCATTCCACAAACCCTTAGCCGTAAACCACTCCTAAAATCAGAAACACAAGGTATGCAGTGTTATATACATACTACACCATACACAACAACCGGAGGCATCATCCAACACCGTTCAAAGTTTAATCACAAGTAAAGTAATCCTATGCAACACTCACAAAACTATCAGGGCCAGCAATAAGAATTAAACTCTAAAACAAAATCAGTCAAAAACTTAAATCACAAAACATAAAAATAAATCTAAACCAGCTTAATAAAATAATGTACATAAACAGAACCACACCGGTAAATCAGCACACAACACAAATCAAAAACTTTAAACTACGCACTAAAATTACTGCCTAGATAAGTCATCACCAGTACAAGTTCCAACTCACAATCACGCCACAAACCTAACACTTATCTATATAATATGACAAATCAACGTCCAGTAAAACAAAAGTTCAACGTCCATCACACCAACAAGCTAACACTAAGTGTCCCATAGTTACATGCACAACACGCAAGCTCACAAACGTAATCCATCATGCAAACGCACACCAAGAAAAGGAAATCACAGCACAAGTAACAACGACCCCACACCATCAATAGTAACCACAATAAACGAACCCCAAACATGTCAAACGCATATAAACCCATCAAAACAGTAAACTTTAACAAATCTAACAACTTCACTTCAAAGCAGTTTCGCAAAAATATCACAAATGACCCATAGCGAAACACAAAAACAACCAATACAAACATGCAATCTACCGAAGTCTCCAACAAAAATCAATATATTAAGCATTATTAAGAACCCACACAAACACACACCAAAATATTTAATATGTTGGTCATACACCGTAAAAGCCCAACTAACATAATCTACGAAGTAATCCTCCAAAACACATCACAACCACACTAAACACAATAAACACTTCCTATACATCTTTGCATAGTAGCATAATCCTAAACCCATCACAAACACTCAAATAGCTTCGCAACGCAAAACATAAACCTGGGGCTAACGCGCAAACACGAAACCCCAACACCAACAACTACATACACGTATCCAGACTTCATACACAATACACCGCAAACAAACCGTACTGCAACAAACAACATACCTCAAGCAATCAACGAAAGTAATTACCCAAACCTAGTACCAATGAGGCAGTCACGCGAACCATAAGAACTAACATCCATGGTAAACAACCACAGCTACCCACCAATACCGATACAAAGATCCATGCACAATCCAAGCTAGTTTAGGAACATAACCACCACTACACTAACATGGCACAGCAAACAAAGTACTAACGTGCACCAAACCCAAGTCTACTATAGCCAATCCCTGCCCAACCTAAAACCAAAGCATTAAAATAACCACAACAAACATTACCAGTGACCGACAACAACCAAAACTGCAAAATAAGGCCACCTTATAAGAACACTCTACATCAATACAGAAAATCACAAGTAGCGGCAATACGAGCAACTCACCATACCACAAATCATACAGAAGTACTCAAACCCACCACAATGTGTAAGTACAAAAATACACGTCACAAAGCGTCGTAGGCTATCACGCAAGCGCTACACGCGCACACCGGTAAGCAAACAACATTGCGCAGGTCTAAACACAAGTACGTACCACAGGCCTACGTACAAGCATGCAAAGTAAGTTGCCTCATGATGATAATTCATGTGCACGCAGTTTAATCCATACAGTCAAACAACAGCAGCAACCATTTCATTCATACAGCAAATACATCACTAACTAAATTAAATGTAATAACTTAGCACTTCATCAAAAAACAAACATACTATTACAAATTCAATTATAATCTATAACATACAACAAAATAATCTATGTGACACATTAAACCCACAATGCAAAGCACATATCTTGAACAATAATTTAATGCAAAACTTACAATTATACGCCATAAAATATAGATGTCAACAGCTATCCATAACTCACCCCACGCAACCGTCAGAAGTATACACATATAGCCACACAAACCTACCCACAAGAAAACCATGAATACACAACCTCCCCACATTCAAATCAGCATAAGAAGTTAACACTTGTAACAAATCACCCGTACCGAAAACACCACACAATCTAGCAGGCAACACTATCAAACCCAAGTAAATGCCAAGGTTTATCACAGTGCAAACTTATACAGCTTACAACCAGCAAAATACCAAAGTACACGTCTGCACAAACCCTGCAGTCCAGGCTTCAAATCCGCCAAGAAAGTAAACATCACCACCCAACACAGAAACATAATCTAACAATCAACAACTTCACACGCAAGTATAGGAAACAACTAACCGGCTCAAGTGCCAAAATAGTACGTAAACATAACAAACAAAGCAAGTTCAACAAGCATCTCGCAAACAACCTACCTGCAGTAACACCGCCCGCAAGCACAAATGCATCATTTAAACTATAGTTAATATCACAACCACTAAGTAGGCTCACACCAGCTTTAACCTAGCATCCACACCAAATTGTTTCATAGCAAGCATATAAGCATAAATCTACAAACTCCCGAATCACAATGCAGCATAAACGACATCATGATAAACCAAGTATCTTAAAGCATAAAGTACATAAATCAAATAAACTAGTAATACCAGTAATCACAAATGTAAAGAATTACTAACTATTACAGCATAATTAAACTACACAATATAGTATACGCAACAACAAACCTATAAATGTTATCTATAAAATAAACAATAAAACCCACACTCTCAATCACTATTAGCAGCCATAATAAACGTCTAAATCAAACTAAATAAGCGCAATTACACCTACTATAAATATATAAACCACAATCACCACCATAAACAAACCCCCGTGTAACCTAAGAGAATTCGCTACAACATCAGGACAACACACAAATATCATAAACAATACCATACCAACCATCAACCACCATCGTATTAAACAACACTACCTTATAATAATAGTCATAACATAACTCCTAAAGTAACGGCATAACCGAATAACTAGCTTACACGCCTGTCACTTAACCACCACATCCGAATCCATCCAATGAATTATAAAATGCAACACATCAACTATAGCCATAAACATCTTCACATCAGACAAACACCAAAGCACGTACTCACAAACCTTTAGCGAAAGCATTTACCGCAACAACAACTTAGTCAAGGGCCTTAAGCAACCAGTCCATAAATTAAATGTCACATACAGCCGCCCATACACAAAACAATGAACTACGCCTGGCTCACAAGAAACAAGCATGTGCAATGCACATACCCCAAAAAAGGTAAAGTCCGTAAACACAAAACTAGTTTCTCCACCAAGATGCCTTACACGCTTGCAAAACTATGTCCTTAAACCCACCATACCTAAAATTAAAGCACATAATACGTACAACACAAAACCTCGCCCGTAACGCAGAATCAGTAACGCAGCTACAAACACCCCACCAGCAAGCAACTACTCCACGACATATCCCTCAATTCTGGTAATTAATCACACATGTATCCCGAACCTCAATCACACGGAAATTAGTAGAGTAAACACCCCTAAACAAACCCGCAGCTCTAAAACACCTCCAAACCTCGGAAAACGCAAGCGTAAAATAATAGTATAAAGACACAATAAGAACTTATGCCCAAATTCGCACAAACTAACTAACAATCACAAACAGCAAATTAGTACCAGCGTAACCTACCCTTGAAGCAACACAATCACAAACTAAGCAACACCAAACTTATAATAAAACATCACTATACCACAAACACTATAAACATCATACCAAAAACCATAATCCAATGTAATAACAAACAATAATGCATAGTGGATCTCTACTATTACAAGTTAAGTAAGCATCTATGAACTATACTAATCATCTACCACAGCAAACTGCCTTAATCGCAGATAACAATCAGCAAAACATACCAACCAAATAAATGAAGTGCCACAGAAAATTAACCCTGAGCAACGTTGTCTTATGCAAACAACAACACACCGCAACACGTAAGCAATCAAAGCCATACCATACCAACTTACAACTGCACTAAATACCAGCATTCAACATTGTAGTCATTATCCATACTCAGTACATAAATCAATACACAAACAATCATCACAATATACAATGTAATACCAAAACCTAATGAATGGGCTGATATACTATTACAAACGCAATAATATGATATGCAAACACCATACTACTGTAAAACAATACAAAAGCCGTACACAAAGTCTCAAACACCATAAACACCTTACAAACAAAACATACACGACAAGCAACCTGCGTGAAACAAATCTCAGCAGTGTACCATTAAAAGCAACATTCACACCTACATACCATCGCAAATCATCACAAATATCCAGCAAAACGTGCTCGAAGCGCAACACCATAAATAAAATATATACGCAACAGTAGACCTCTGCTCGAAATGTAGCCATTTACAACATTTAATCTTATACTTAACTAACACCTCACAAACTAGACAAGTAAACCTAGATTCCAGTCAACAAAATGATCCAACAACTACATCACTGTGCTTAGCATCAATACCAACAAACACTAAAACAATAGCACTCATAAATTTAATAAACAGCAATTCATACTATAATTCCAGGAAAGCTACAAGCAAACACGTAACCCAACACAACAACAAAGCGATACACATTCACACCACACCCACAATCAAATCTTGCAAATCTTACATCACAAATCCAAAGTGCACCAGTATAATACCCATAACCACTCACTGCATCAGCAAACATAATCCAAACCTAATAGTGTAAAGTACACAATAAACCCCAAGCAATCACGTACACACATTAACCGATACAAGAACCACTAAATACATGTAATATCGACATGCACAATCCTTGTAAACACAAACCTCTGCCAGCGCACAAACAAAGCAAAATAAACCCACATAGAAGCCAACATGTATAAGCTCTGCACAAACTCCAACACCATACTGCAGTCAGCAATCCAAAGCAAACCCCCGTAACTACAAACATATGAATCCATATTAATACTACAACCACATCCACAAAACTCGCAAGTAATTTCATCATAAATACTACACATAAACTAAACACCTGTATCACCAATCAAAACTACAAAACCCGGAACACCAATCAAAGCCAAACTACAGCAACCATGAGTGCCTACACTACCATTAACATGGCATCACAAAAGTTTCCTCACCAACCTACAACAACATCATGCAAGCACGCCAAACACGCGCACATAATCAAGTGTTCCTCAATGCAACAAAATTCTAAAGCAAGCAGCTAACAAACACGCGTAACATGCAAATCCTAAAAGTAAAGAAAAGCTGCCCACCAGTCAAACAATACACCGCACAAAATACATCAATCAGGAAAGTAAACCCAAAACTAAAGCACCCGCAATCTTCAATACCAAAACACCTAAGTATCCACACCAGTTTCCGCGGAAATTGAAGTGCTGCCCACCTGCGCCTGGCACCTAAAAGAATCATTAGCATCCAATCATGAGTAACGCAAAGTACAGTCCACACAAACAACACCATTGCTTAAATAAGCATCTATTGCAAATCTTAACACAGCCGTAAAACACACAACTACAAATCCGAGCCGATGTATCTATGGCATCCACAACAATCCAACTATACGTCAGTAAACCATGCGCCATATTACAACAATGCCTACATAAAACATAACAACTCAAACCCAAGTTGCGCGTCACATAACCGCAGCATAATCACATACAACATACTATACACAAACCACAAGTAAACTCAAACAAACAATCAAGCCTACAACAACATCAAAACTAACGCAATTTAACGAAACAACCAAGTCTTATGCAAACAAAAAACGACAGCATACACGTAGAACACACACCAATTACCATGACCACAGAAGGAACACCATAACGAGTATGCACTGGGAAGTATGTCAACAAATACACGCACAAACTGCCCAACCAAGCTCTACACGGTAAACATACCCACAAGTAATACCAATGCAGCAGCAAATCAATTATAGCAAAACACCACAATCATCATAGGCATTAATATACACGTAGCTCAAAGTAAAGATGCTAAAATCAAAGCAAACCTACCCAGTCTCCAAGAATAAACTAAATACTACCATAAACGTAAACTATGATGCGTAAATCCCAGCTACGCAATTGCATCACGCAACGCATCGTCCACAGCATCTCAATCGTAAGTTCAGCAAAATAAACGAACACAACAGCTAACACAACGCACACCAAATCCCGTTCATCTTAAACCAAATACACCCTAAGTCAAAGCATCAATCCAATAAACCCGCAGCTGCCAAAATCCAAAACATTCACAAGCGAAGCAAACTCAATCACAAACCCTAGCAACAACAAATTCCCACCGCAGCAACGTAGCTTAACAATCCACAACCTAGGCATTAAATCAGAAAGCAATTTAAAAATACACAAACTCGCAATCCGCAAATCATAAAGGCCCAGCCTGCACTAGACAACCCAAAGGCAAATCTAACCCGAAAGCAAAGAATCACCAATTGGCGAAAAACTCCTTTCCGGATGCGCACGTCTAACCAACTAGCTCAAACATCCACAAGTTTGCATCACTAACTCCAATAGAAATTATAAACCATAAACATTCGAATTATCAAGGAACCATTAAAGCCACTTTAACGCCTCAAAGAATCAACCACAGTATCACAATTAATGCTCGCCAAAACAATCATATCCATATGAAGTACTGTGGCTATTACATTATCAACAACAGTAGTCAATTCCATACGCATATACCAACCATGCCACCACAAGCACTAATTAACCACAAAATCAATAATATTAACACAGTATCAACAAAATGCGCAAAACCGAAACTCTACACCCACCAGAAACACACTACAAAATACCAGCAACCCAAAAACAATCTTTACAACTAAATCTAAACTACACCAACCAAATCCCGCAAGCTACTACAAGTCCCAAACTCGCCTGTATCAAACACCCTCCATAATAAAAACAAAACACCAGGGTACACCCCACACAAACTAAGCAACCAATGAGACCATAAGTCACCATGTCGTAACACCACCTACACCCGGAACACTGAAACTTAAACGAAATCCAAAACCTTACTCAAGCCCAATATAAAAACCCACCAAACCCAAGAAGTCAGCTGAACCTAACACCTGTCGTAAAACCCATACCCCAGACAGCTATGATTTACCTGCATATTACTAGCACTATTCACACCCTACCCCAAACCCAACCCAGGCAGCAGTACTAAGGAAAACTAAAAACCTTGCGAATCCAAAAGTCACACAGCCTCCGGTGTTCAGCACAACTAATCAACGCCATTCCCTCACAAATTCCAAAATCACCGGAGTCTTCAGTGGCAGGAGCAAAATAGCGCACCAATAATGTATATTATATCAACCCTCCACGAAACGTTTCCCACGAGGCACACAAACACCACGCCTATGACATCACCACTAAGACACCCTACCCGTCATACATCACATAACCACCGGCACGCAACGCAGTAGTCAACAATCCCACCCTGAATACCATACTCACAGACCACAAAGTACAGGTTGCACATGGAATAACAAACACCCCACGAATTCCGAAAGCCCAAAACCAGCAAAATTCCCCCTGACCAATAGAGGAGAAAACAAGCTACACACCTACCAATACTACGACAAGCTATCCAAAACATCGCGCACCAGTCAAACTAACTCCCGCCTGAAATACGGGCGCAGACATTCCACAGCCAACATAATCGACTCATACCCGAAAAGCAAGACTCTGCCTCGCAGTGCCCTACACGCCCGAAAATCCACCGTAAAAGACCCATCCGATCACATGCAAATCGCAACCTCACAAAGCCTGGAAATCCAAAATCAGCAAAATACCTAGTAGCTATGTCCCTCAAAAAACCACCTGAAACTGGGCTATATTATATCAACCCTCCACGAAACGTTTCCCACGAGGCACACAAAAACCACGCCTATGACACCACCACTAAGACACCCTACCCGTCATACATCACATAACCACTGGCGCACAACGCAGCAGTCAACAATCCCACCCTGAATACCATACTCACAGACCGCAAAGTACAGGTTGCACATGGAATAACAAACACCCACACAAATTCCGAAAGCCCAAAACCATCAAAATTCCCCTGACCAATAGAGGAGAAAACAAGCTACACACCTACCAATATTACGACAAACTATCCAAAACATCGCGCACCAGTCAAACTAACTCCCGCCTGAAATACGGGCGCAGACATTCCACAGCCAACATAATCAACTCATACCCGAAAAGCAAGACTCCGCCTCGCAGTGCCCTACACGCCCGAAAATCCACCGTAAAAGACCCATCCGATCACACGCAAATCGCAACCTCACAAAGCCTGGAAATCCAAAATCAGCAAAATACCTAGTAGCTATGCCCCTCAAAAAACCACCTGAAACTGGGCTATATTATATCAACCCTCCACGAAAAGGTTTCCACGAGGCACACTAAAACTACAACCACAGCATCAATCTCGAAACACCATACTGTACCACATAAAGTACAACACCAACACCCACAATACAGCATCCAACTAGCCCAGTATAAATGGTATGCCCACAAACCATAAGGCGTAGTCTACACCTGCCAACCCCAACACACACGCAAACACCGAAAGATCAAACCTCACAAAATCCCCCGACCAATGGAGCCCTAAACAAACTACACTACCTATATTACGCCAATCTGCGCGAACACATGGTAATCCAAAAATAAACCTCCTGCCTGAAACACTGTGAGGTCCTAGGCATCCAAGGTACACCTCAAAGCAGACACAAGTCTGGCGAGAGCACCCTTGGTCCCAGCAGCCTACGAGTGCAAAATTCTACCACTAAAACCCAACAAACCCACGCAGAGCAGGCATCAGGGAGTCTGGAAACACAAAATCAGCAAAACACCTAGGATCCATACTTAGTCATCAATTTCCCCCGAAACCAATCTATATTATATCAACCCTCCACCAGGCTGATTTCACGAGGCAGACAAAAAAGCTATGCACATTTCCGTGAAAATATAGTGTACTCCATGTCACATAACCACCAACTCAAATCCGGGCCGACTCCATAACAATCCGCAACTAATACAAAGCAGGCTTGCGGTCATATCCAAATCATAAGCCAAGAAATCAATCTACCCCGACACTAGTTTACAAAGTAACCAGCGATTAAGCGCTAAATAGCAAATCCACCGCCGGGAACTCAAGTGAGTTATGTCCACACCACATTACAAATTCCAACAATCTATCACTCTAATCAAGCGCAAATGACCATCCATGAGGCTACAAGTTGCAGCATCCAACCCATCACCCCACCCAAAATCATTCCCGGCTGCAAAGCTATTTTGCCCACCACAAGCATCATGTGTAACCTATAAATCAAAAGACAGAACCCAGCCGACGCATCCACATGCAAAAAGTTCTGGTAACACACCCGGAAACTACCAATAAAGTCCCGCAAGGCAAACTCAAACACCTATTCACAACAATCAAAGCATACCATCCTCAAAACATTCCCTGTATCAGTTAAAAGACAACAATACACCCCAAATAGCGTACATGTTGCCTTCGGAAAAGTCAACACAACATAAATAATTCCACAAATCTACAAGCAAGCAACAAATATTACAACTTAACCGCAGCAAAGCACTTAACAACCAAAGCATAAGCAAAGCGCACCATCAACAACCAAATAATAAAGTACAAAATTAGCCCATCCCTAAAGCGCTCAAAACTCCAAGCGCAAAAGTAACAATCAAAGCCCAAATCAAACTAATCACAAGAATCTTAAAGCAGAACACAACCACTTCAACCTACCCACACCCGAGACAAAACGCAAACACCCAACAAACTCGCACATAAAGCATGTAGCCCGCAACGCAAAACCAAGCATATACAACAAACATCCCACCCGAAAGTTAATGACATACAACCAAACTCCAAACGAAAAAAGCAAGCTCGCCAATGCACATGTAAATCTCAACACTAAAACACGGTCAACACAAAACGCAAACAAAGTTAGTAAAACCGTCGTACTTAACAAATACAATTGACAGTTGAGAGTGCCAACAATCCAACAAACTCCTGGAGTACACGCAATCATAATCACCAAAGAAATTCTAAAGTATAGGCCCTACACAAATAAAATACAGCAAACCAAGTCCACGAATCCCGCAGTTAAATAATCAGCTTAAACGCAAAATATTTAATCAAATCAACCACCACCCTCAGCCTACACAAAATCTCGTAACTATATGACGATATTATACACAACCAACAGTAGATCACAACACATTAAAGCATGTAATCACCCAAAGCAAAAACACCTGAATACAAAGGCTCAAAATGCGTACAGCAGATGCATAACCTATCACCCTGCCCAAACCATTCCCTAGGAATTACGTCACTTAACAAACACCAATATTATGTAATCACCTCGAACCCACAACAAAATTCAAAACACCAGCTGCAAACCTATAACGTATTGCCACAGCAAACATGGCACCATTAAAACACAGCCCACCAATTTTCACCCGCACAAGAAAACACCCCAGCAGGCGTAAATCCAACAAACCCTACAAACGTCACTAACACCACAAACAAAACAACTGGCAGCACACGTGACCCTCATAGCACTTGAATCCCAAAACAAAAAGGGAGGGAAACTATCCACATACAAAAACCCAAAAGCAGACAGAACAACCTAAACTCAACTCGCAGCATCACAACTTGCAGGCAGTAGCACACATCGAATAACACTGTAGCCCAACTGTATGCCATATACCACAAGAATCATACACGCGCAACCTACCACTCATTACAAGAAAACCCGCAAGCAACTCATCCACAGCAACAACAAAACATCAAAGCAGCATCACCACCAACAACACCATACAATCAATTTTCGCTACAAGCAAATCTTGCACACGCTAACAATCTAAAAGAATAAAGTAAGTAATCACAATACCAACCAACCAAATGTTACCTGCCCCACATCCACAAAACAAAGCAACACACAAATGCCAGGTAGTTATGCATACAGGTATGCCCTTGCCAAAGTAAAAGACAACAAGCTCAACACATACTAGTACAACACAACCCTTCACACCGCAAAACATACAAACAAACCCACCTTACCAAACCCACGAAGTTACTCAATACAACAAATAGCATTAATTTACAAAATAACAACCCAACACTTTCCTACAGCCATTCCCGCAACGCGCAAGTTAAGATCAACAACAAGTACACCCCAGAAGTACACTCAGACAACCACAGAGCAACCAAATTAAACGCTCGCAACAGCGAAATCATCGATAAGAGCAATTACCTATACAAAACACTTTAATCGCAACGTAATAGCTGAAATAACTGGTCGAGCAATCACTCCCCTGCAAGCTACCATACAATCAGTAAATCCTTAAGCAACACAGTCGCCTATACCGAGTAACACCAACTTGCAAATCATAAAACAATGTAGCTATAAGACGCGCAAACGTAAACATATCACGCAAGTTAAACACAACATACAGAAATAATGTGCAGAGTTAAACCCACCTCCTGTATTAGCAATCTAGCCTAAAACCAAACTGTCCCACGTTCAAACAAACGCAGGATCACAATCATCATACATAACATAATTACCAATCTCAGCTTTCAGCAGTACCTACACAACCCTTACACCCCGCACATTAAAAACTAAAATAACTAACACGTTTACCAGTCATCTACCAACTTCAAGTAGCATATAATACGATCTGTAAATCGTAACAACCAGTGCAGTCAACAACATTAGCTTGCATCACATGCTGCAGCTAATCACTGGCGATAACAACATCGCTTACGGTAACCACAAGCAAACATCTTCGTAAACCCAAACACAATTAACTACACTTCAAATCACTAAGCTAACGTTAAGCATAACAAAACCCGTGCCATTTTAAAAAACGGCAGCACTACGATAACCTAAGATACCCGTTCCAATGTCAACTAAACGCCAACTGAACTATAAGCACAAATTACAAATACAGGCAACCCTCCCTCTACATCAAATCACAGGGCTTACCAATAGCGTAGCATCATAACATAAACTTAATGCACACAATCACCACCCACAATCCCAAACACCCTTCCAAAATAGCAATCTGCCAGCACATAAGAAACAACCTACAAACTATTGTAGCATCGCGTGCCAACTACGCAAGTATACAAACGCAACATACATAACCTACCAGCACAATCAGGAGCTGTAAATACACACCAACCACCCAAAACAATCACATGCCAGAATTAAAATTAAATCACAAACTCAGCAACAACACAAGCACAAGAATCCTAATTATAAAGCACGCACAACAATACACGTAACAACCGAAACGCACTAAACCATTGCCTGAATAATGCAACGTAAAAACACCAAAAACATACAAACATAGTGGCATCCATTTAAGCACTTAACCAAAAACTACTCCTACAAAACCCGCCAAACCAATAAATTCAAACCGCGTATTCGAAAATCCACCATACACTCAAGAAAAGCTACCATACTCCACAAACCATCCGCAAAACATCTCCATTTAACCCAAATCCGAACCAACTTCACACAAATAACCACCTACAATCAACACTATTAACGCAGTTCATATCAGAGCGTAAACCTAGTCAAAACAATTGTAATAACACAAAGCCATCAAAGCAACCTACACCTACCCATCAAGCAAAATGCCAAACCCGTAAATCCATACCATTTTAAAGTATCTACCGTAACAACACACCAAACTAAAATCACAGTCTACAAAGCAACACCACATATATAAGCCCTAAAAACAAGTAAGCCACATGGCAAACACAAGGAACCAATACCAACCGCATAGCACAATTAAGTTGCATCCACATACACCCAATTTAACCAAACTTACAATATCAGTAACCACACCAGCACGTAAACTACAAATAAACAACTACAAACCACCATAAAGAAACAGAACTTAAACAAATCACACTAGTCATATAGTAATACCAACAAATACAAAATAGAAACTAATAAACTATTACAGGTAAACTCAATGATTCATGTAGCGGGAAACTAACATCAACAATACGATAAACACTACTGTAATGAAGTTCACACCACGCATTATAAATAGTCTACATAAATAACCACAACAACACGCACACCACAACTCAATCAACGTATCACAAACACCTCACATTCATAACTATACTCACTACGAAAGACCAATCCCTAAGTAACACCTAAGAATACACCAAACACATATATGCTAATTAGCCCAAACCGGAACGCATCCAAAAAGCACCACAACAGACTATCAACCCAACAGCCCGTAGGTAAACTTTATAAATGCCCTCTAGCCCCGACCAGCATACACCAACATTCCCACCATATGAGCGAATCTTTGCGACAATTCATACCAACACAGGTAATGCAAACCCAATTAGTAACCCCAACAATAAAGGTCACTACCATGATAATTAGTGATGTCTAAAACCAAACCCAAAGGAAACTATCACACAATCTTATAGGGACACTAAAATGCAACATACATAAATCCAGCCAAGCATCTAAACCCACAAGCAATTCACAGCCGAAATCCTTGTGCAGCAAACAGCATAACAGTAAAACTACGAACCTACAAACATGCAAACCATCTCAGTTAAGATATCATTAAGCGAAGTAGTATTTGTAATAACATCACCTACCATCAACACAACACCTACACCCCACGCATGCAAAACGCCTACCCATGTGCAACAGCATATCCATCAAATTAATAAGCCCAACACCAACCTTGTATGCATACCAATGCCCACCTCACTCCGCAGAAACATTATCCCACGTTTCCTCCAATCACCAAATTCCGCAGCATAGAGCAGCTGTAAATCAAAATTCACAATCAAAAACCAACAACACCCTGAACCGATATGCGGGATCACAAATAAACAACAAAATAAAACATACACAATTGTAAACCCGTTGCAACTAACACAAAATAACAATACAAACACAACAATAATCAGTAGCCTTACACCCGAACCACCGAAGTAACAGCCCTACCAGCAGCACCAATGCCCTTTGGAAGCGACACACCCAGTCAAAGGCATACAAATCCATGAATTATGCACAAGTCTGCCCATGTACACGCATACCGTCAAACAATATTATACTGAAACGTCATGTACACAAACATAATAATACCAAGTCAAAGTCATAAACCACAAACCTACATTCCATAGTTACCTACTCACATACCGACACAGCCTTCGGTAAGTCTACGTCACCCGCCTAAGAATAAAATACCCCTCTGCAGCCACCTATCTAAAACAACTGGCAACAGTCTCACCTATACCGCAGAAACCCACACGAAGCAAATCATATCAAACACTAAACTATTCAACACTAAGTACAATAACAAATTAGCCACTACCTGTAATAACACTATCAAACTGTAAAGATTAAGCAGCTATTACAATACATATAACTAAGATACACAATAAACATACACATCATTTGCAAACGCCCAGCAAGACACTACTACACCACCATTCAAATCTGATGCATAATATTATACTCAAACACATGCAGTATCAGTTAAATTCCACCACTACAAAAAGAACATCAAGCAAACTAACAAATGTACCATGCTTAAAGTCAAACCCAAACCGTAACACTCACAATTATTCCCATCGAACAACGAGTTTGTATCAACAATCGCAACAACACAGTGGAAATCATACAAACAACAAGGCAGATCCGACCGAAGCAACAATAAAAACCACAGCAACTAATGTAACATCTAAAGCATACTGTCACAGCACTTCTCACCAAAATAGTGAACACTTATCTACACTAACAACACCAAGCATTTCCCACAACATGCTCACCATCGACGTTAAAGTAAAGCCTATATTAAAGTGTCCATTTGTATACACCCCGGCCCAGTTAGCTATACAACTTGTACAGTGCAACCTAGCAACATAAAAACCTATAACCACCCTAAACCATCATATGCAACGCTAAACCAGACGTTAACCCAACCCTACACAGTAAACCTACTCAACAAGTATATCACTCCAAAACCAACGTAGTCTTAACCAACGTAATCGTTGCTAGCAATCTCACAAACCCACCTCGAAATCTGTACGACCTACACTGAACGTAGTTGTTAATAGATTCATATACCCAAACCATTACGAAACCACAACACAAGCGAGCATCAACGAAACAAACACTTAACGGTAGTCTTGCAAGCACCGTTAAACTAAACTCACAGCCAATACAAACCCATAAAGAAATCTATTGCAGTCGTCGCAAGCAGGCATACAACTACTCAAGAAACGGGAACCTCCAGCGTCCACATCGTAATTCAACAAGCAAATTAATTCCTAAAAGATCAGTACCTACCCACACCGAAAACATAAAACACTGCCAATCATAGCCTTACCCCTTACAAAAGACAGCTATAGACAATCATATGGACGACGCATCAGCCACAATTACACACCCCACGCAACAATAACACAAACCTACAATGTCACTTAAGCATGCATACACAGTAAATGATCACATCGGCACAACCAAGCAACTAACAAATCCGAAAGACCAATATAAACCATCATATCAATCACAGGTAAATTAAAAGATAATGAAGCGTTAATCACGTAACCATAAAGAAAATCGCTCCGAAAAATATATCATATCAACAATCACAATCTATTACCTACACACAACACAGGGTAATCGCAATCCACAAAGTACCCTACCAGTAAAGCACAATCACGCGCAGCTTACACAAACTTTCACACGGTTCACCAACTTAAGTTTTACCCAAATACCATAAAAAGCAATAACTTTAACGCATGTAACCTACCCACACGCAACAACGCGTAAACAACCACATAATCACCTGCCAACCCAAATAACGTATCACCTACCAATATCTTAAATAGCAAAACCAGTACCATATCTGATCCACATGTTCAACATACCACAAAGCAAACTATTCACCATGCAAGTAAGAAAACTATCAGGAACACAACCATATCACCAACTCGTAACGCAAGCTCTAAACACCATCATAGAAGTACAACCACCTTCATGTTCAAAACCGCTCTCATTATAAACAAATTATGCCACATCTAAAACACCCACATAAACTTAAATAAACCGGTAGCATTGCCACCAACAATGAGCGTAACCACTTTGACAATCAATGCGCAATACGCAGCGGCAACAAACCAACGCATAGCGCAGTCGTAATCAAACCAACCAACAAATTCACCTCCAAACAAACCCACAGGAAACTCACAATACGTGCATTAGTGCCTACAGACAACGTATGTACAACTAAAACACGCTACCGTACCCACAATTATAGAGCAATCAAATTATCAACCACCATAAGAACCCTGAAAATTAACTAACACAAACCTGAATTCATCAAACACAACCACAAAAAGTGCACAAATTACCGGCTACAACCGTCAAACGTAAACTAACAACAAAAGCAATTCAAATTACATAAGCATTGGCACTCAAATCCCACCAATAGTTTCCCCACGATAAAGACAAACATACACCATCCAAAACCATCAAGCAACAGTACGCATCAAACCTCCCTAACACGATCATTAAACACACAACAAGACGCCCACAAACCCGCACCCATGCGTCTATGATGTATTTCGCAAACACCCCCAAAATGGCAGTCCTAGAACATTTATCTACAACTTAAAAACTATTTTATAAAGTAGGAATTCAGACAAGTACAGCAACAGCAATACCACTCTAAATCCGTTAAACCACTCAATCCAAAACGCACAAATGCTCGGAGAATTCACATCATAACCAACTAACCGACCGCAAGCAACTCATCCATCCATAAAAAACCCATAGAAGTTCATCAAAACTACATCTCATCCAACCAAACACCCATCAAGCCACCAACATCTTACATAACCCAGCGAACACACATCCCTGGAAATAACAATATTCACAAACACATGCAGTGCAATCACCTAGAACATCCAACAAAACGCACAACACAATAAAATACAGCAGCCTGCTAGGAGAACATAACACTATACAGTCTGCACTCGCAAATCCACACCACCCAGCATCAACACAGCAATCGAATCTTCATCCGCAAACCAAATACCAATGCAGTATGATTAACTAACTAACCAAATACAAACCCTAAATTAAATTACACATTGTAAGCACATAAACCCTCAAGCACCCACCAAATATAAACCATAAATGGTAACAAGACACACAATAGTAGCCCAAAACGCAAGCACACAACGTGACAAACCTTAAATACTTGCCTTCAAGAAGCCACACAATAACTAAATATAATAAGCCTAAGGTTAAAACCAGAAAACCCTTGGGAGTAATCCAAATAAAAACAACTTACAGCACAACGAAACCCACAAAGCAACGCATACAACCAAGAAAGATCACAGTACACAAACGAAATAAGGTCTACCCACCCGCAAAACTCTCAGTAAGATAACTACCAGTAAACAACCTAACCCGTGGTACAACATCGCATCCAAGGTGTTTAACAAATAACCTCCAAATAAAATACCCCTCCAAAGTAGCGGCGCCACTAAAGCACCTGTAGAATCACTAACTAAATCTAAAAGAAACTAAACCATCCAACAACAACTCATAAAACCTAGTACATAAGTCGTCGTCGAAACGGTCTACAACTCCGTGTAACCGAACACCCACAACACCTCAAATACAGACATCAAACAAACAATGCTGTGGTGAGAACTACGCAACACAATTTACCACACCCCAACCCAACCAACAAGTCCTGCTATCACTCATGCAAACACGTAGAAAGAGATTAAAAACACAAACCCTTCATCCCACACTAAACCCACGCAAAGAAAACCAGCTCCACAAGTACCAACCCCCGTAAATTCAATCAAACACTTGGGTTAAACCTCACACATTCACAACCTATCCGTGCACACGATCACACTACAAGTAATGGAAACTATACTTTACAACCTCCCCACTCGCACCAATATTCTTATTAACACCTCCAAATAACGTTGCATACATTAACCTAACATCCACCAGCATCGGTAATTACATTATATTAGCAAACTCAACAGGTGGTCACAAGTACCCCTCAGTACCCAGGAAATTCACACTGCGAAATGCATCTAGCAGCAAACACTCCGGAGAATCGCAATAGCAACACACCTCACCCACCCACGCAAACTACAAGTTTCGAAATACAAGCAACCAACCCATCACAAACCCACCTCACCCGCAAAAACACCCCAACAAAATCTGAAAGTCAAACTACCAAAAACTGGACAAACTCACAACACATAAACCCTGAAACCACCAACACAAAACAGGTAACCCCGAAACAACTAAAAATCATAACAACTACTCACCAAATAATCATACGCCCACCCGCACCTATCAACCTGTAAGTCAAACACAATCTCCGTTATACCGACTCAAACCACCAGCAGCCAATTCCAACAAGTCAACTACGGAACACCTGTAAACCAACGTAAAACATCCACGAAGCACCCTCACCTGAATGTAATTTCAGTATGACCAAACCCTGAATCTATGAACCATCCAAAGCCTACAAAACTTGTTAACCATCTACTTACCTATCAGATACAACGCAAATATCACAATACCCAACATGTAACAGGAATTCCAGCAGGAACCCAAAACAAATAAAAGTAAACACCTAAAATCAAGCTAGCAAAGCCTCTCCCTGGGATACATAATCACCACTAACACGTCAAACCCACAACTCGTGGCAGTGCCACTTCACACCAACCAGACAAAACAGCTAATCATTCAAAACACAAATAAGCGTCAAGCCTCACACCCTAACTACCTAGCAAGCAAACTCATGCAATTCCGCATATCCATGTTCCAAACATAAACCACAAAAGCCATATATACCACAGCAACCTCCACCCCAAGCACCCATGGCAGCAATCAACTCACTAACAACCGCTCGAATGTAGGAAACATAGCCACACCGCTCCTACACACTCACCACCACAACGCCAAAATTCCACACCCCAACACACTCACGCATCGAAATCACCAATACCAATAAAATACACGCACCAGTACGCACATGCCCTAACACTCAAAACCCAGGTTCCACGCACAACACACAACACCCTCCCTAGTGCCTTAAAACAAAACCTTAAAAATCAGGTATCCACAGCATACAACATTTAAGCGCCGGAACTACTGTCAACGACAGCAAAACCACAGATCTCGTGACAATCTGCGCCCATCGTAAACCAAATATTACGCCCAAACCCACAGGTTCCAGTCTGCACATACAGAAGCATCACCGTAAAACAACTAAGGTATCACCAAAACACCAAGGCTACAGACCCCAGGTATATTATATCAACCCTCCACCAATCAAGTTTACCACGGCAACTGCATAACCCCTGCCAAACCTCTAGCCCATATATCAGCAATATACTGGAACCCACAACTCCCACATCTGGCACACAAAATCTCCGCACATCCAGCAACACAAGAAATGTAGGAAAACTCGCCTTACCCTCACAGTAAAACACCTCTCGAAACTCATGTGGCTCCGCGCCCAAAACCCTACAACCATGCACTAAACACACCCTACCAGTGTAAACCAGCCCAACCACACAACCCAAAATTCAAATCATACGCACAAGTAAGGAAACATCCACCCCGACAGCAAACCTATGAGGCTTATACCAGGTTGCACCACCAAACCCAAAATACCACGTCTAAACCCAGAAAATCCAGCATACCCCTGCAGCACTACCCCAGACAGCTAAACCAGTACCTTATAAGACCCAAAATGCAGGACTCCAGTTATATTATATCAACCCTCCACCAACTATGTCCACCACAGCAGCTACTCAACCTACCAACCCGTCTAACACTCATAACAACAATGCACTGCAACCCACAAGTCCACATCCGGCACACCAAATGCTCACACTGCACCCCACCCCAACAGAAATGTAGGAAAACTGCCCTTAACGCTAACAGCAAAACATCACCCCTGAACCCGTAAGCCCGAACCCAAAATCCTACACCCCTGCACACTAATCCCACCCAACCAGCTTAAATCCGCCCTTAAACACTCAAACCCGAAGCACAAATCATACACAACTAGTGAGGGAACCCACACTGACAGCAAAACCCCGCAGCTTACACCAAGTCAAACGCGCCAACCAACCGTCACAGCTAAACCCAGAAAATCCAGCATGTACATGCGGTACCACCACGTGCAGCCAAGCTAACACCTTACAAAGCACCCAAAATGCGGAACTCCAGGTATATTATATCAACCCTCCACCAACCAGGTTCAGCGTGGCAGGTGCACAAACACTGGTAAATCACAACCAACTCGTAGCAAGTGTAGCAAACCCGCAGTCACATACGGAAAGCAACTCACAAACCTCTGTCCTCCAAGGTTAAATCCAAACCAACCCTCAACAGCAGTAAAAGCGCACGTAACGGAACCCTTGCGAGGCAAACCCAAAATTAGGCATCCACACAACGCCAACAAGCCATCACATCAGCCCTAAAATCAAGCCTAAGCAGCCCACACCAAGTTTACCGTGGTCACAAAATGCAGCAATATACGTACTGCGCAACAAAATAAACAGGCTTATACAAAACCCACCTCCAACATCAAACCCCACAAAAACACATTCGAACCTAGGAAATCAGACCGCCCTAAACACTACTACAACCAAAACTCACAAACTAAGTTAACTCACACAGTCATCCAAACACAACATAGAAGATGACAGGTGCTGCGCACAATCCCCAAAAATGAAAATCTTATTGTAAACCTAAACTTCAGGCAGGAAATCCACAAACTACCGTATTTCAAACTAACAGAATCCACACAGCTTGTGCAAAGCAAAACGCAAAATCGCGCACGAACTTGCAAATAACAACTGACTAAACCACTCACACCTTAAAGCAGCCAATCACAATATCTAAAATATGTAAGCCAAACGTAAACACAAACCAACCCAAAACAAGGCCCACATGTGCATGACGATTGAGAAAGCACACACCCAGTTTACGGCACAACAAATACCCATGCAAACAAATCAAGATTAAACTACCGCAAGCCCAACAAATAACAACACTAAAGCAAACACTGCGGGTGAACACAGCCTCCTGGTACAATACGTAAAATTTGAACCTACAATCCTATACATGCAGAAAATCACTGCACTCACATCCACAACGAGCTACATTGCACTAAATTCCACCACATGTAGCGTCGGCATTAAAGACCCTACCCAAGCAAATCTACAAGACACCTGGCTTAAAACCCACGCAAAAACACAAGTAACTAACACATCAAATACGTCAACTGAATAGAACACCTAAAACACAGGTTTAAGCGCACGACAACCTAGTCAGCAAACTCCTGCCTAGCAAAATCTAACCAATAAGCTTACACGATCAGTACAACCATTTACGCAAAGCAACCCAGAATAACTAATTAAAGAAAGCATGTAAAACTCTAAATCATATAAACAGTTCACCAACCAACGCGCACAAGTTTGCAGCAGTCTAAGAAGTATCTACTAAATATGAATTAACCCCACAACACGTCAACAAAATCGCAAACCTACAAGCGACACGGCCTCGGACTTCCAAAACTCACCGTGTGCAACCATCATCACAAGCCCGCCTGCACAAACCATATCCAAAGCGCGCAAATATAATAAAGCAGCAACACCATACATTAGGTACGCAAGCTAAAAGTCAAAAACATCTAGCAAACCTATGCAGGGGCGCATGTACAATTAATCCAGCAACAGCACACATCTAATACAATTAAAGAACTAATAACGGCAACTCGCAAGAAATATCAAACGTAAACACGCACCTGAAGTAACTATCCCGCAACCACAACATAAAAATACGCACCTAATGCACCCACCCGTCGCTCAAAGCAAGCCTCCACCAAGCACCAAGTCAATCACCACAAGCACCCAACAAATCTATAGTCCCGCCGCACAAATACGCTCCCTCCCAGAATACAGCTATATCAACCAAACTCTCCCGACAGGTAACCGATAACAAATCAGAAAACACACTAAACGTCAACTAATCCATAACGCCATAAACATCATGCCCACAACATCGTAAAACCAACATAACAGGTGCACCACGAATACCACTTTGCGAAGTCGTACCTGAATTCATCAAGTGGAAATACGTACAACAATGCTGCACGTATGAAACTACACCAAACAAACAATTAACATGCCCAAATAATACAACCATAACCGTTACGCACAATCAAAGTCACATAGCGCTACGCTACGTCAGCGGCTAAACCAATCAAACTAAAACAATAACCAACATTCAAACTGCAAAGAACCGATGCCAACACCTAGCTCACAGAAAACAAACCATCTAATGTCCGACTAAACAAGTACTCAAGACACCATTACCATGGTTTAAACGCAAACTACAGTCTCTTAAACTGTAGCAACAAGCAAAACTAGTCGACACAACCATTAAGCGCATCTAAACGACCAAAGCAAGCACAAGCACACAAACACCCACTCACGCAAGCAGCAATAACCAAAAATAGTATAAATAGCACTACTAAAAACACGCAGGACAGCCACTTAAGCAACACAATAACCAACAGAATACACCACGAAATCCATGGACACCAATATACACAGGAAAACAACGCATATATTGCGGCACAACCAACAAGCACATACAGTGTACCATCACCCCAAACACCATCAAATACACCACAAAAGCAAACAAACATCCGTCTCGCAAGTAAAAAATTAACCAGCTCAAAGCACTAAAAGGGAGCTATCCAACCGTTCAATATACAAGCAACACATCGTGCACACACACCGTCAGTCATTACACGAAAACAGCCAACCTACAAAACCCTCCAACGGCCTGCAGCATCAATCAACTTTCACAAACAACACATAATAATTCACAATCGTACAAGTACTCACAGGTGTAAACCAATGCAAGATCCACAATCTAAACTAGCAAGAAGCGTTATAAAAACCCACAACACCAGGGTCACAACGCTGAAGTCAATCAACAGCTTATTGAAGCAAACATTTGCTGCGTGCAAAGCAAAGCTAACATTGCCAATTTACCGCAGTATGCGTAACTTACATCGCAACAAATCTTAGGCAAAGCAACCTGTGCAACCATTCCACAAACCCTTAGCCGTAAACCACTCCTAAAATCAGAAACACAAGGTATGCAGTGTTATATACATACTACACCATACACAACAACCGGAGGCATCATCCAACACCGTTCAAAGTTTAATCACAAGTAAAGTAATCCTATGCAACACTCACAAAACTATCAGGGCCAGCAATAAGAATTAAACTCTAAAACAAAATCAGTCAAAAAACTTAAATCACAAAACATAAAAATAAATCTAAACCAGCTTAATAAAATAATGTACATAAACAGAACCACACCGGTAAATCAGCACACAACACAAATCAAAAAACTTTAAACTACGCACTAAAATTACTGCCTAGATAAGTCATCACCAGTACAAGTTCCAACTCACAATCACGCCACAAACCTAACACTTATCTATATAATATGACAAATCAACGTCCAGTAAAACAAAAGTTCAACGTCCATCACACCAACAAGCTAACACTAAGTGTCCCATAGTTACATGCACAACACGCAAGCTCACAAACGTAATCCATCATGCAAACGCACACCAAGAAAAGGAAATCACAGCACAAGTAACAACGACCCCACACCATCAATAGTAACCACAATAAACGAACCCCAAACATGTCAAACGCATATAAACCCATCAAAACAGTAAACTTTAACAAATCTAACAACTTCACTTCAAAGCAGTTTCGCAAAAATATCACAAATGACCCATAGCGAAACACAAAAACAACCAATACAAACATGCAATCTACCGAAGTCTCCAACAAAAAAATCAATATAAGCA
>VFSE01000091.1:30000-31680 GCA_010157825.1 Vickermania ingenoplastis | reverse complement strand
CGCAGGCACCTGCCAACACCCCGCGCAGGTACCTGCCAACACCCGCCGCACCTGCGCAACCCCGCGCGGGCACCTGGCGCAATAGCCTGCGCAGGCACGCAGGCAACACCCTGCGCAAGCACCTGCGCAACACCCTGCGCAGGCACATAGGCAACACCCGGCAGGCACTCTGCGCAATAGCCTGCGCAGGCACAGGCAACACCCCTGCGCAAGCACCTGCGCAACACCCTGGGCAGGCACATAGGCAACACCCGCGCAGGCACCTGCCAATACCCTGCGCGCAGGCAATACCCTGCGCAGGCACCCGCGCAACACCCTGGAGGCCCCAGCCAAGACCCTATGCTTGGCTCAGAGAGAAGGCTGACTGCTTATGTTTTCTTTACTCCTTCTTTCTCCTTTTTTTCCTAGGGCACAGGTAAGCCTAGGCAAGGGGCTCTTTCCCAAATGTGAAGCAGAACCCTCCGTGTGCAACTTTTGAATGCGAACGAGATGACACAAGAGAAAGGAGGAGAGCCATATCCTATAGAGGAGCGCCTTCCTTCGAGTAAGGCAACCAGATTCATGTCCATCACAGCAATCGTGATGTCGTCAATGAAGAGCAACCGACTGTCCCAATCAGCTGTAAGGTATTAGCATTGTTGTTGTTGTTTTCTTTTTGTTGGGTATTCTTTCAAGGTTGGGTGTACATATGCCTGGGAAACTGACCAAAATGCCAAATTTAATAGCCAGCAAAGAAAAAAGGTGGAGGGATGGAGGGTGGGAAAATAAAACTTTTGACTAAATGATTTCTGGGACATGAAAATGGGAAATTGTTTGCCTATTGGTGTGCAAATTTAATTTGAATGAAATTGAAGAAAAGGGCTAAATAAAAGGGAGAAAGAAGAGAAAAAACCGCAGGCGTAAAATTAAACATGAGGGAAAAAACCTTTACTCATTAGAAACCCAAGATGAAGATTGAAGGAAAAACCTCATGCGGAACAAGAAATAAAATATAAATATATCTATTTGTTTCTAATTAGAATAGAGTAAAAACAAGGTAATCAGATACGATGGCGAGAATATACCCATCGGCAACAAAGTAAAGCGTTCGACTCTATCGGATATTTGTTTGTTGATTATTGCAACCTTTGGCAGGAACCTCACCACCGCTAAGCATACCTAGGTATACCGCGATGGCTAAAAAACCTTCCGCACGAAGCAATTCGTATGAAATAATAAAAGAAAGTACAGCCAAATAATAAACATCAAAACTGACAACAAGAAAACAGCACGGCTTCGCTATCTTCGCGAAGGGGTGGGTTTGCTGGCCAAACCACCCAAACTTGGAAAACATTCATTTTTTCCAAGGATCCGGGTCGTGGTGGGATCCATATCGGGGGTGGGTGGGTCGGCAAAAGCAAAAGCTTAGCAGCAAAAGTATCGAAGAACACGATGCCTTGCTGTACTGTCAATCAGAAAGAAGAAATCCGGAAAATAAACATTTGTCTCACGCACATAGCTTTGTTTCCATGAAGTATCATCGTGACAGAATGTATGGCTAACTCTAGCGTGCCCGCTATAGTTACCTATATTGTTTTTATCATTATCATTTCATTATTTCTTCTGTTCGTTCTTATTTTTATTCCTCTCGCAAGCTTCCAATATAAGTTATATAATACGATATAAATATAAGATGAATAT
>VFSE01000091.1:0-25000 GCA_010157825.1 Vickermania ingenoplastis | reverse complement strand
CGGCACCCTTCAGCCCACACACACACACACACACTCTCCCCCTCTTCATTCATAAGGCATTTCTGCACGCCCGTTTGAGGGATTAAACGTTTTTGATTGTATCGTTTGAAAAATGGAAAGCAAGTATGGTGCCCGGGGGGACGCCTCGAAGCCAAACCCGAGGAGCGGAAGAGGCGCCGTTCGCCTATGTTGAGATGGGCGTTGCGTCGAAGAAGCTGGACGTACAGCGGCTCAAGAGAGCACGCTTCAAGCAGCGCAGAGTCCTCGCCACCGGATGAGGACTGGTGTCTGTTGGGTGTGCGCCCGTTCCTTTCCAGCGGCCGATCCCCTGCGGTAAGCAAACGGAGCCGGGGAAGGGCTCCACAAATGAGCACTTCTCGTTTCTGGATCTGGAAACCACCCTGAGCGTGTTTGAGTTGCAGAGCCCGCATTCCACAGCGCCTACGGATGCCGTGTCCACAGCGGCTCCAGCACTCATGTGAGTGAGGGGCACACGCTTCGTCGCGGCACGACGCCGGCATGCACACGTTGGGAACGCACAGCGCGGCGACGCGGCTCCGAAGCACTCCACGCGGCAGCGGGCGGGCCACCGAAAGGGGCACACGCACGCAGCGCCACACGGAGGGACTCTCCAGCCATGAGGCAGGGCACTACCGGTCCAAAAAGAACGCGGAAAGGCATCGTAGGGCGGTGGTGGTACACGCAGCGCAGCGCAGAAGCGCCGCACGCGGTACACACTCCGGTGTAAAAGGGCTTCGTCGGACTCGCTGCGTTTGTGGGTAGCCTTGGCGTCACAGAGACTCGGCATCCACACAGCGTTTGGACTTACCTTCCGGATTAGGTGTTGGGTGGAGTCGCGACGGCCTGGTTTCCCAGGCTCGCATCTCCACACGGGAGTGTGGCCGTCCCCTCCTTCGGGTGGACACACGACTGGACGGAGGAGGCCCGAAGCGCCGAACCCCCAGCACAAGAGTGCCGGCAGCCAGCGAGGCAGTTCCCCCACCATCGGAGGGACCCACGCAAGAGGCGCCGCACACACCAGTAGCAGAGACATACGCTACACAAGAAGCAGTAGACCCCCTACTGTCACCAGAAGCGGAGACCATACCGGAGTCGCAGGCGCCGATCACGCAGGCGGTGGATTCCTCATCTGGGCAAGAGACTCAGGTGGATGAGGTGTCTTTGAAGGTGCAGCAGCAACTCGCGTTAGCAAGCACGTCGGCAATGGCGGCGAGAAGAAGGAGAATAGGCTATTTTCTCGTCGCCACTGCGCTCGCAAACGTGGCGGACAACGGCACCCGCTCCCTAGCTATCGGTAATGTAGGCCATCGAGTGTACCATAACAGCTTTGGGGCGAAGACTCCGCTAGACGTCATAGAGGCTCTTGCGGCGATGGGTTTCCCTCTATCGTTGTGGATCGGCAGCGACACGGAAGGAGAACTGGCTGAGCGGCCACTTACAAACGCTCACATGTTCGTTCGAGCAGCGTCAGCGGGATGCTTGCCGGGCACTATCGAGGGAATGTCTTTTCGAGTTGGAGCACAGCTAGTAACAGAAGCTGATGGTGCGTACTACCGCCTCACGACGGTTGTATCTGAGGCAGTGCTTGGGTTGTACCTGCCCGAGGGTGTGACGACATACCCGGCGAGGCCCCAGCAAAGCACCACTCGGCCACAGTCGAGAAGGACATCCGTGACAAGCGCACCCGCGACACGGGAGAACGAACCAGGAAACGAGGCCCAGGATCAGGATGAGTACCAGGAGATCCTACGAGACGAGCCCACGTTCCTGTTAAACACTCCGGGATCACGGGGATCTCAGGGATCGCATTCGGGCAGCTCTCCGGAGAGAGAACAGGGAGTCAGCGCTGACATCGGTGAGGAGGGGCGCGATTCATCACCTGGCGGCGAAGGGAGTGCCGACAGCGGAACTGATGAGACTTACTGGGCACAAGCGGCTCGAGACCCTGGAGATATACTTGGGTTTTGGCCGCCATCAAACCCGGGAGGCCGCAATGGCGCAGGACAGCGCCGCCCTCCTCCACCACCCCGAGCCGAATCCATAGGCTCGAAGGCTCCGTCAACCAAGGAGTTGGGGATTAACGAAGTATCGTTGTATATGGAGATACAACGCATGCAGGGCGTCGTCAATCCGGTACCACCAGGCCCTATGAAAAAGTGGAGGCTTCACCTGAAGCACACCACCCTCCTGGACATGAACGCCGTCCTTCAAATGGAAACGGCACGTTCCGCCACCAAGGATTTCCTACTCGGAGTGCAGAAGTATTTCGATCCGCAGACGTACGAAGGCTTTTGGACGTCGAGGACGATAGAGCCAACGCAGCTCTCCCGAGAGGATATCCAGCAAGCGGTAGAGATGGGGAAGTTCGAAGCGATCGGCGCTGATACGCTGGGCGAGAACAAACTCCCTGGGGATACCACGGTGTGAACGTGTTCGCGGTGCCAGAGATGAAGGGCAGGCGTCGGCTCATCACCGAGCCTCACCTCAACACGGCTATCCGGACCAGCGACGTACCCAACGTCATGTACCCGACACGCTTGGGCAGAAGGCAGTCACTGCGGCAGTGCAAGTACATGCTGCAGATCGACTTCGAAGCCTTCTACGACGCGATCCCGATACCAGGAGAGATGAGGAACAAGTTTGTCTTTCGGAAGGGGAAGGACTTCTTTCGCCTGAAGACGTTGCCGACGGGGGCAAGATGGAGCGTGGCAGTGGGCCAGGCCGTGACGTGGACTATCGTGGACGTAGAGACAGAGGTGACAGTCCACACCCTGATCGACAACGTCCTCATAGCAGCGAAGGAAGGTCAGGAGGCTGAATTCGTGCGCACTGTGAGGAAGATACTGGGGCGCATGAGAGAGGCCAATCTCCTGACGTCCCCGAACCGTGACGAACTTATGGCGATGAGCGACGAAGCGCTTCTAACGGAGGCAGAAAAGGCCGTAACTTTCCTCGGGGAGGAGTACGCGTGGTTTGAGGGAGAGGTGGATACGCAACTCCATCAAAACCGTTGCAAAGTTAGGCCTAGCACTACAGGCAGAGAGATTCAGCTGCCGATCATTCGTATCTCTAGTCTCACTAGAGCTGTATGCCCTTCACACCACTCGCATGAACCCAGCGAGTGCGTTCCAACTACTGCGTGCATATCGCGGGGTGTACAGAAGGGTCACAGAAGGCGTCGATTGGGGCTCGGAGCTCCCGTGCCTCGACGCTAGGGTGCACGCCAAGATGGTAGCACTCGGGGAAGCGCTCTACCAGAACGACTGGTGGCGCATCGCCGACGAGAGGCACCCACGTACGATGAGGCGTACTATGACGCCATCGTTTTTACGGATGCATCGTATGCGGGATGGGGTGCTATCGCGCGAAACAGAGCAGAGGGAACCGTAACCACTTATCAGCAAAAGTGGGAACGTGGTTTTTTCAACCGGAACTCGCCTTACTCGGCGGAGCTGGTGAGAAACCGAGGGTTCTTTAACGCTCAGCATTCGGCTCACGCAGAGCCACGGGCGGCTCAGCTTGCCCTAGGACAATTGGTGCGAGAGGGACTTCCGGACGGAGCCCGAGTCGCCCTTGTCACAGACCACGAAGCCATCGTCCACGCTCAGAGGCGGGCGAACGGTTTCGGCGGAATAGGAAGGGATACTCGCTCAACAAGCTTTTCGAGTATGTCCATGACCTGTGGTACCGCAACGGTATCGAGGTCACCTTCTTCCAGATCAGCGGTCCATCCAATCCGGCTGATACATTATCACGTGTCTTTGGGGGTGAAGCGAGAGGAGGCCAAATCGTACGCAAGCCAGCAGCTACGACTTGTCTTCCCTCTCTTCGTTACACTTCGTCCCCGGTATGTGAGGGCCTCCCCTTCAAGGCGAACAGACACCGCTGAGGCCCGATGTACATAGAAGCATGCTCGCTGTGGGGTGAATCTAGACCACAGAAAATGAATAGAGGTTCTTGCCGTTTCCGGACTTGATTCCTACGGATACTTGGCTCAGAGAGAAGGCTGACTCCTTATGTTTTCTTTACTCCTTCTTTCTCCGTTTTCCTAGGGTACAGGTAAGTCTAGGCAAGGGGCTCTTTCCCAAATGTGATGCATTATACGCATGCGAAGGCGCTGCTTCATCACATTCGTCTTGTCCCTTCCTACTTCCTAGGTCCTCGAGACATTCTATTCCTGAGTTTGGTTGAGGGAAACGAAGTATTACAATGTCTCAGGAACGATACGTTTCTCTTGTTTTCTTGTGTTGTCTACTTGTGCTGCTAAGATGGTTTTCTATCACCTTTTCTCCTTGTTTCCCCTTGACGTGATAACCCATAGCCTCTAGCCTCAAGATCTTCAGCCTCCAGCTGCAGAGTTCAAAAAAAAAAAAAGAAAACTATTTTTTTTAAATATTTTAGTTCCCGTGCTCCAAGAAGAAGAGATGAAATTGCCTCAAAACGAAGGAAATAATGAGACAAAGAGCCGGGAACGCCAAACCATAAAGATAACTGAATGCGATCACCCCTTGTTCGGGTGAATCTAGACCACAGAAAATGAATAGAGGTTCTTGCCGTTTCCGGACTTGATTCCTACGGATACTTGGCTCAGAGAGAAGGCTGACTCCTTATGTTTTCTTTACTCCTTCTTTCTCCGTTTTCCTAGGGTACAGGTAAGTCTAGGCAAGGGGCTCTTTCCCAAATGTGATGCATTATACGCATGCGAAGGCGCAGCTTCACCACATTCGTCTTGTCCCTTCCTACTTCCTAGGTCCTCGAGACATTGCGGGAGGATTCTGTCTACCTAATGAAAAGAAAGAGGGAGAGAGGAAGGAGGGATGTGTGCTCCTCTGCTGGCTCACTCTCTGCTGGCTCGCCCTCTGCGAGTGCCCATCCTGCCGCGTAGCATACCAACACCCGCGTTTCAGCCTAGTGGCGAGGGCGGGGGCCCCCAGATATCGTATTCGTCCGAAGGCGTTTCGTATAGCGAACACCTCGTGGAGAGCAGACCCCGCACCCCCACCACGTCTTTTTCTGTATTTTATTGTGCGCCTGTATCAACTATAATCGAGGTGTTATTGTCGCTGTTGTTGTTTGAGGTGCGCTGTGATGACGTCCTCCTCTGAATGCCCGCGTTTGCGCGCACAAGTTTGAGACCCTACGCCCCAAGCAGGAATGGAACGCATACCTTTTCTCTCTTGCCGATTTGCCTCCCCGCCATCGCCACCCACACCACAACCCGCGGCGCCCCGCCGCTGTGCTCTTCCAAGAGCTTCCCGCGCGGAACGAGCTCCAGTGGAGGAAGTGCTTCACGCAGCAAGGCCCTGGTAGCAGAGAGACCTGCCGGAGATCCCGTTTTTTGTGGTGCCTCCCACACCCCATCCAAGGCCTACGTGGATATGCGCCCGCCCGCCCCCGCTGCGAATGGGAACGATGCGGCAAATTTGGATGGAAAAGCGCCAAGGCGAAGCACTATTCGGTATATGCTAACTGGCTTCTTGGCCTCCCCACCTCCATATTATGCCCTTTAGAATGGTTCGATGCGGCACGGGCAGGAAAAATACTTGCACAACCGCTAACAACCAAGCGAAACAACGAAACCGAGGTGTATGAACCCCAAGTGCCGCTGCATATAGGTATTTCGACTGTATCCGCAGTCCGTGCTGTTATCTCCGTGTTGGGGTTGGGGGTAGTAACTAACGGCGGCGGCCCATGGCACATCACTAACGCCCAGAGATTGTGCAGCTCCGTTGTTTGGCTTCGGCCGGCGCGCGATCCCGTGCGGCACCCAATCGCGAGGCGCCCGCCTCCCCGAGGGGAGTCGATGTGTGAATAGACAACACATCCGAACCCCTGGGGAGGAGAACGGCGCGAGACAGAGCGGCAGCAGGCATGAATCTTTGCTAATACGAAGACGTAGAAGATTGTTCGGTCGAAATCCCAACGACATACTGATGGCGAACCGCCCGCGACGGATTCCCCCGGCTCCTGCGCGCTTCTTTCCACGTTGGTGACGGACGTGGCGAAGCGCCAAGGCATAGCTTGCACCGCTTCCACCAGGGGTGGTTGGGGGAGCCGCTCTTTTTCATGACACCGGAGCAGGAGAGTTCATCCCGCTAGTAACAGCTGGTTTCACAAGCGCGGCACTGAATGCCGTTGCTACTCGTGGTTCGATAGTGTTCCTGCGTCTCCGCAGGAATCCTGCGCAGTACTTTCCGCTCTCTTCGCAGCTCGAATATGGGTTGCCCACGTCTCTGCGGATTCGACGTGACAGCACGGCAGTCGTTTGCGGTAACCGGGAAGGCTCCTCAAAATGCCCAATGTATCCCGCCAGATTGTACTCCCACTATGAAATCCTTGACCACATCCGGCATTCAGGCGCGCACCTAATCCATCCAATAGAAGCACAACGCCGCACACCTCCACTCGCCTGCTCCACCATTCAAGAATATGGCGAAGTGGAGACGATCGGTGCGATGGGTTCAGCCGGTCTGTGCGATGGGTGCAGCCGGTCTGTGCGATGGGTGCAGCCGGTCGATGCGATGGGTGCAGCCGGTCGGTGCGATGGGTGCAGCCGGTCGGTGCGATGGGTGCAGCCGGTCGGTGCGATGAGTGCAGCCGGTCGGTGCGATGGGTGCAGCCGGTCGGTGCGATGGGTGCAGCCGGTCGATGCGATGGGTGCAGCCGGTCGGTGCGATGGGTTCAGCCGGTCGGTGCGATGGGTGCAGCCGGTCTGTGCGATGGGTGCAGCCGGTCGATGCGATGGGTGCAGCCTTTCTGTGCGATGGGTGCAGCCGGTCGGTGCGATGGGTGCAGCCGGTCGGTGCGATGGGTGCAGCCGGTCGGTGCGATGGGTGCAGCCGGTCGGTGCGATGGGTGCAGCCGGTCGGTGCGATGGGTGCAGCCGGTCGGTGCGATGGGTGCAGCCGGTCGGTGCGATGGGTGCAGCCGGTCGGTGCGATGGGTGCAGCCGGTCGGTGCGATGGGTGCAGCCGGTCGATGCGATGGGTGCAGCCTGTCGGTGCGATGGGTGCAGCCGGTCGGTGCGATGGGTGCAGCCGGTCGGTGCGATGGGTGCAGCCGGTCGGTGCGATGGGTGCAGCCGGTCGGTGCGATGGGTGCAGCCGGTCGGTGCGATGGGTGCAGCCGGTCGATGCGATGGGTGCAGCCTTTCTGTGCGATGGGTGCAGCCGGTCGGTGCGATGGGTGCAGCCGGTCGGTGCGATGGGTGCAGCCGGTCGGTGCGATGGGTGCAGCCGGTCGGTGCGATGGGTGCAGCCGGTCGGTGCGATGGGTGCAGCCGGTCGATGCGATGGGTGCAGCCGGTCGGTGCGATGGGTGCAGCCGGTCGATGCGATGGGTGCAGCCGGTCGGTGCGATGGGTGCAGCCGGTCGATGCGATGGGTGCAGCCTGTCGGTGCGATGGGTTCAGCCGGTCGGTGCGATGGGTGCAGCCGGTCGGTGCGATGGGTGCAGCCGGTCGGTGCGATGGGTGCAGCCGGTCTGTGCGATGGGTGCAGCCGGTCGATGCGATGGGTGCAGCCTCTGTGCGATGGGTGCAGCCGGTCGGTGCGATGGGTGCAGCCGGTCGGTGCGATGGGTGCAGCCGGTCGGTGCGATGGGTGCAGCCGGTCGGTGCGATGGGTGCAGCCGGTCGATGCGATGGGTGCAGCCGGTCGGTGCGATGGGTGCAGCCGGTCGGTGCGATGGGTGCAGCCGGTCGGTGCGATGGGTGCAGCCGGTCGATGCGATGGGTGCAGCCTGTCGGTGCGATGGGTTCAGCCGGTCGGTGCGATGGGTGCAGCCGGTCGGTGCGATGGGTGCAGCCGGTCGGTGCGATGGGTGCAGCCGGTCGGTGCGATGGGTGCAGCCGGTCGGTGCGATGGGTGCAGCCGGTCGGTGCGATGGGTGCAGCCGGTCGGTGCGATGGGTGCAGCCGGTCGGTGCGATGGGTGCAGCCGGTCGGTGCGATGGGTGCAGCCGGTCGATGCGATGGGTGCAGCCGGTCGGTGCGATGGGTGCAGCCGGTCGATGCGATGGGTGCAGCCGGTCGGTGCGATGGGTGCAGCCGGTCGATGCGATGGGTGCAGCCTGTCGGTGCGATGGGTTCAGCCGGTCGGTGCGATGGGTGCAGCCGGTCGGTGCGATGGGTGCAGCCGGTCGGTGCGATGGGTGCAGCCGGTCGGTGCGATGGGTGCAGCCGGTCGATGCGATGGGTGCAGCCTTTCTGTGCGATGGGTGCAGCCGGTCGGTGCGATGGGTGCAGCCGGTCGGTGCGATGGGTGCAGCCGGTCGGTGCGATGGGTGCAGCCGGTCGGTGCGATGGGTGCAGCCGGTCGGTGCGATGGGTGCAGCCGGTCCGTGCGATGGGTGCAGCCGGTCGATGCGATGGGTGCAGCCTGTCGGTGCGATGGGTTCAGCCGGTCGGTGCGATGGGTGCAGCCGGTCGGTGCGATGGGTGCAGCCGGTCGGTGCGATGGGTGCAGCCGGTCGGTGCGATGGGTGCAGCGGGTCAGTGCGATGGGTGCAGCGGGTCAGTGCGATGGGTGCAGCAGGTCGGTGCGATGGGTTCAGCCGGTCGGTGCGATGGGTTCAGCCGGCCGTGAGATGGGTGCAGCCGGTCGGTGCGATACGCCCGTGTCAGTTGGGTGTACGCCCGTTCCTTTTCAGCGGCATCGTGTGGGCGTACCGCTCCGTCCATGTCTGGCACCTCGCTGCCCCATGTGCTCTACGAACCACTTTTTACAGCGCCCAAGGAGTACAGCGGTGTAGTAGCCGGAAGTACCATCGCCCGAAAGAGGTGGAACACGCAACAGCACTCGGCAGGGATCGCTGCGGCAGAAAGGTGGCGCGGGAATGCGAGACCGAGTGCACCGGAGGGGCGGCGGTCTCGTCGTGTAGAACAGAGGTAGCCGTTCGAACCATCTGTCCAGCTAGCTACGGTGGTGAGTACGCGGTCCGCCTGCAAGGATGCACCTGCTGCGGACCACCAGAGAGGAGGCTGCGGAGCTTCCCTTCCGTTTGCCCAGCCGTGTTGACCCAACACAAACCGAGCAGGGCAAAGGGTTGCGCTCGGCAGCACCGCACACAAGGAGAGCCCGACACGGTGGCAGGCAGCAGCTAATGTGCCTCTACACACCACTATGGTCCAGGCGCCGGGCTGCCTGGAGGCAAACAACGTGCCGACCGGTCTTTCCAACGAGGTCCATTGCATAAGTACTAATCGCCTCACACGTGCCGCACAAGAGGAGAGATGTGGAGGGCCAAGCTGCTGAAGGGGCTACCGGGTGTGTGGTGGTGCTGATCGGCATCATCCACACACACCTGGTGAAGAGTCTCGGCACGCCGGGCGAAGGAGGCTGCTCGGCCGCTCCATGATGATCTCTTCTGCTCGTTGTTTGGAAACAGCCAGGCGTACTTGTTCCTGCTGGCGAGCGGCACGCTCCCATGGGATCCCTAGAGCGAGTGGAGCAACCGCTGCTCTACATATGTGGCGGTGTGTGGGGTGTGAAGAACAGCAATAGAGAAATACTTAAAAAAGGAAACAAAAAATAGAATGAGAGCAACAAGCCAGATGATCCTGTATGACGCACAGATGGAGATAGAGATGGATACAGAGGGCCCCGCGAAGGGGTGGGCCGTGTGAGCTCCGTGAGGGATGGGTGGAGGAGTGAGGTATGCGGCACAGCCGACAGCATAAACAACGTACAAGGAATAAAACGTACAGCGATCATGAACAAAACAATAACAAGAATAATAACAAGAATAACAATAACATTCCTAAAGGCAGAAAAAAATGATTGAAATCGTTCAAACGCCAAAAATAAAAAGCATCTCCTCGCCGCAGCCACAGAAAAAGAACCGGCACACCACAAAGGAGGAGAGGCAGTGGCGCAGCGCCTCCCCCGGCCACGCGGCCCGCCGTCGCGCAGACAGGCGCCAATGAACAAGGAGCCGCCCCCACGTACGCCCCGCCGAGGCCCGTACCATACGTGGCGCACGCCGGCTCCTGCCGGATGCTCCGCTGCCGCAGCTCCCGTCGCGCTGGTTGTATTATGCTGCCGCGGCGGCGGCCCCTTTTCTTTCTCAGCCGTCCTTCTATTATTTTTTGTGCGTGTGTTGGTGGTTTACTTATTCTCATTGATACCTTTGGTGAAGTCAAACCGCTTGAGATCCACCTCATGCAGTCGATCCACATCCGAACGTTTGGCCGTCCAGGTTATTTGGATCTTCCCCGGGTGGTCGGTGAAGTACGGCACCGGCCGCTCGTGGAACACCACTTCCACAAAGGGGGCGAGATGACCCCAGCCTGCTGCCCAGGAAATCGGCTCATGTCGATATTTGTTCTTCCTCCCCCAGTCCACGACGTCCTGCTGGGGGTGCTGCTCGATGCGATCCAGCAGGAGGCGCAGCAGCCGGCGGACCTCCTCCGGTGTCTTTTCGGCAGTGCCAGACCATCTCGAGGTGACGAAGTGCAGCGGTGTGTTTCCATACTTATCCCCCACGGTGAAGTCGATGGGGTGGGATGTCTGCAGCAGACACTCCACCACCTCCATGGGACCTCCGCGGATAAAGTACGACAAGATGGGGGCTGGGCCATTCCATCCTGGCACACTGGGGGCTGCGTGCATCACATCGGCACCGAGGAGAGCGAGCTCCTTGAGGCGCTGCAGCGTGGCGGCACTCGACTGCGGCTTCCACTCGCAGGACTTGAGGAGGACTACGAGATCAGCGGTGGCTTGCTGCTGCTTCTCCCACACCTTGTAATACGCACATGCCCTCTTGTGCTCGTCGCTCAGACGCGCCCAGTCCTCCGCCTGCGGCACCACCTTCAGCTCCAGGGTGAAGTTGGGCCGGCAGTTGTAGTGCGGCACCCTCGCCGCAAGGAGCTCCGGCAGCAGGAGGGACAGGCGGCCCGCCGCGGCGGCGGCGCTCAAGAAGTCGAGCCGCTGCCCGTCGCGGCACGCCCCCTCCTGCGCCCAGTCCACCACCGTCCTCATACTGGGGTCGCGGTCCCGGGCCAGCATCGCCGCCAGCATGTCCGCTACTTTTGCGTCCTCGCCAGGGCACGCACTCGCCAGCACGTGCAGCGGGCTGCAGCCCAGCTCGTCCACGCTCGTCAGGTCTACCACGCGAGGGTGCGCCATCACCGCCTCCACCGCCTCCAAATGCCCGAGGGCGATCAGCGCGTGCAGCGCCGGACGGCGGCACGGCGCAGCGGTCGCAGCGCGGAAGGGCCGAGGCAGCTGGTAGCGATACAGGTCCGCCCCGCGGTCCAGCAGGGCGTTCACCTCGGCCACGCTCACTGCATTGCCGTTGCGGCACACCGCCCACGCCAGCTCCTCGTTCAGGGTCGTTGCGTGCTGCCCTTCCATCGTCTTCTTCGCCTCCAACAGGAGCTTCTTCATGTCCTCCTGCGCCTGCCGGACCTGCGACTGCGAGTTCTTGATATCGGCCAGCTCGCCTTCCATCGTCTGCTGCGCCTGCTGGACCTGCCCCATCTGCTCCGCCGCCCTGTCCTGCGCCTGCCTGACCTGCGACTGCGAGTTCTTGATATCGGCCAGCTCGCCTTCCATCGTCTGCTGCGCCTGCCGCACATCCCGCAGCTCCTCGCTCAGGCTCTGCACCATCCCCACCAGCCGCAGCAGCACGGCGTCGCTGCCGGCGCTATTTGGGTCGGCGTGGGCGTGGGCGGTGGTAGCACGGGAGCTCATTACGAGTAGAGTAACGAAAGAAAAAAAAAGAACTAAAAAGACTGTTGGTGCGAAACGTCTACCCTCCGACACCGTTCAGCAGACAGCCATGCGAACCAAAGAGAGAAGGAGGAGGCAGGAGCGCACGCCATGCAGCAATGTAAACCATAGAAATGGTGGTGCGATGCAAAGGTGCATTTGACGGCCAGCGGCGACAGCACATAAATAGGAGGCCGCAAACCTCTTGTTCTTTTTTGAAATGGAGCGTGTTGTTTACCTTACCGGCACCCTTCAGCCCACACACACTCTCCCCCCCTTCATTCATAAGGCATTTCTGCACGCCCGTTTGACGGATTAAACGTTTTTGATTGTATCGTTTGAAAAATGGAAAGCAAGTATGGTGCACGGGGGGACGCCTCGAAGCCAAACCCGAGGTGCGGAAGAGGCGCCGTTCGCCTATGTTGAGATGGCTTTGCGTCGAAGAAGCTGGACGTACAGCGGCTCAAGAGAGCACGCTTCAAGCAGCGCAGAGTCCTCGCCACCGGAGGAGGACTGGTGTCTGTTGGGTGTGCGCCCGTTCCTTTCCAGCGGCCGATCCCCTGCGGTAAGCAACCGGAGCCGGGCGAGGGCTCCAGACACGGACGAGGCGGGCGAGAGCCACGCGCCCCACCCACTTGGATACACTGAAAGAGCGACAGATCTCTATGTGGGACGACGCGTCGTAATCCCGTGGGGCACGCGTGAGAGCGGAGACAAGGCAACACCAAGGTGCCCCCCCCCCCGCAGGGATGCTGGCTGCAACGGCATCGTGTGGGCGTACCGCTCCGTCCATGTCTGGCACCTCGCTGCCCCATCTGCGCATCGGTGGTGGGATGCCGTTCGAACCATCTGCCCAGCTAGCCACGGTGGTGAGTACGCGGTCCGCCTGCAAGGATGCACCTGCTGCGGACCACCAGAGAGGAGGCTGCGGAGCTTCCCTTCCGTTTGCCCAGCCGTGTTGACCCAACACAAACCGAGCAGGGCAAAGGGTTGCGCTCGGCAGCACCGCACACAAGGAGAGCCCGACACGGTGGCAGGCAGCAGCTAATGTGCCTCTACACACCACTCTGGCGGAGGCGCCGGGCTGCCTGGAGGCAAACAACGTGCCGACAAGTCTTTCCAACGAGGTCCATTGCATAAGTACTAATCGCCTCACACGTGCCGCACAAGAGGAGAGATGTGGAGGGCCAAGCTGCTGAAGGGGCTACCGGGTATGTGGTGGTGCTGATCGGCATCATCCACACACACCTGGTGAAGAGTCTCGGCACGCCGGGCGAAGGGGCTGCTCGGCCGCTCCATGATGATCTCTTCTGCTCGTTGTTTGGAAACAGCCAGGCGTACTTGTTCCTGCTGGCGAGCGGCACGCTCCCATGGGATCCCTAGAGCGAGTGGAGCAACCGCTGCTCTACATACGTGGCGGTGTGTGGGGTGTGAAGAACAGCAATAGAGAAATACTTAAAAAGAAAAGAAAAAATAGAATGAGAGCAACAAGCCAGATGATCCTGTATGACGCACAGATGGAGATAGAGATGGATACAGAGGGCCCCGCGAAGGGGTGGGCCGTGTGAGCTCCTCGAGGGATGGGTGGAGGAGTGAGGTATGCGGCACAGCCGACAGCATAAACAACAGACCAGGAAAAAAAAAACGTACAGCGATCATGAACAAAACAATAATAATAACAATAACATTCCTAAAGGCAGAAAAAAATGATTGAAATCGTTCAAACGCCAAAATAAAAGCATCTCCTCGCCGCAGCCACAGAAAAGAACCGGCACACCACAAAGGAGGAGGCAGTGGCGCAGCGCCTCCCCCGGCCACGCGGCCCGCCGTCGCGCAGACAGGCGCCAATGAACAAGGAGCCGCCCCCACGTACGCCCCGCCGAGGCCCGTACCATACGTGGCGCACGCCGGCTCCTGCCGGACGCTCCGCTGCCGCAGCTCCCGTCGCGCTGGTTGTATTATGCTGCCGCGGCGGCGGCCCCTTTTCTTTCTCAGCCATCCTTCTATTATTTTTTGTGCGTGTGTTGGTGGTTTACTTATTCTCATTGATACCTTTGGTGAAGTCGAACCGCTTGAGATCCGCCTCAGGCAGTCGATCCACATCCGAACGGTTGGCCGTCCAGGTTATTTGGATCTTCCCCGGGTGGTCGGTGAAGTACGGCACCGGCCGCTCGTGGAACACCACTTCCACAAAGGGGGCGAGATGACCCCAGAGTGCTGCCCAGGAAATCGGCTCATGCCCATTATTGCTCTTCCTCCCCCAGTCCACGACGTCCTGCTGGGGGTGCTGCTCGATGCGATCCAGCAGGAGGCGCAGCAGCCGGCGGACCTCCTCCGGTGTCTTGTTGGTAGTGTAAGGCCATCTCGAGGTGACGCAGTGCAGCGGTGTGTATCCATACACATCCACCACGGTGAAGTCGATGGGGTGGGATGTCTGCAGCAGACACTCCACCACCTCCATGGGACCCTTACAGATAAAGTACGACAAGATGGGGGCTGGGCCCCAACGCCATTCCGGGGCACTGGGGACTACGTGCATCACATCGGCACCGAGGAGAGCGAGCTCCTTGAGGCGCTGCAGCGTGGCGGCACTCGACTGCGGCTCCCACTCGCAGGACTCGAGGAGGGCTACGAGATTAGGTGTGGCTTGCTGCTGCTGCTGCTTCTCCCACACCTTGCAATAGGCCAACGCCCTCTTGTGCTCGTCGCTCAGACGCGCCCAGTCCTCCGCCTGCGGCACCACCTTCAGCTCCAGGGTGAAGTTGGGCCGGCAGTTGTAGTGCGGCACCCTCGCCGCAAGGAGCTCCGGCAGCAGGAGGGACAGGCGGCCCGCCGCGGCGGCGGCGCTCAAAAAAGTCGAGCCGCTGCCCGTCGCGGCACGCCCCCTCCTGCGCCCAGTCCACCACCGTGGAGAGCTCCGGGAACCCACGGACCCGGCCGAGGATCGCCACCAGCAGCGACAGCACCTTCTCGTCCTCGCCGGGGCACGCACTCGCCAGCACGTGCAGCGGACTGCGGCCCGACGCGTCCAGCACCGTCAGGTCCACTGACATCCTGTGCGCCATCACCGCCTCGAGCGTCGACACCATACCCCGCGAGATCATCGTGTGCAGCGCGGGGGCGGCTCCGCGTGCCGGAGACGGCCAAGCTCGCGTGGACGTCCGCGCCGCGGTCCAGCAGGCCGGAGGCCACGGCGGCGGCGCGGCTCGTATCGTTGCACTGGCACACCGCCCACACCAGCTCCTCCGTCGCCGCCTGCCGGTCCAGCTGCACAGCACCGCTTTGGCCCGCCTCCTGCAGACGCTGAAGCTGCTGCCGGACCTCGCGCAGCTCTTCTTCCAGTCGGCGGTTCGTGTCTGCATGCTGCCGGCGCAGCTCTCGGATGTCCTCCACCAGGAGCAGCAGCGCAGCGCTATTGGGGTCGACGTGATCGGGACGTGGAGAGCTCATTCCAGGCTGGCGCAGAGCTAGCAAAAAATACAACACTACAAAAAAAAATAGACTCCTAGCAGCGGAGAGGAAATAGCAGGAGAGTGTAAGACGAGTTCATTTCATTCCGACGAGGCGCAAAGATTCTACAACTTGTGTGCGCCGCGGCAGCCGCACACAGCACATCTCAAAAGAAACTCAAAAGAGCGTTTGAGCAGGAAAGAAAGGGAGGGGGGCACCGCAGCAGCAATGAATGCACCGCTCGGCACCGCCTCGGTAACCCTTGGAGAAAAGAATCGTCGCGCTGCTCTTCGTTTCTGAACCTGGACACACACACACACACACACCCCTGGGGGGGCCGCGTGCAACTTCGCAGATGAGCCGCAGCACACGTGTGGATTGACGGGGTCCTCGAGGACTACCTACCGGGGGGTGACACCCGGGGGGCATCAAAAGACGCGCGGCACTGCGCCTCCTTCCCTGCCCCTTCTACGACGGCACCATAAAGGATGAAGATTAACTGCTGATACAAGAAGAACATCAGGCAATATATATATATATGTATGAGACTTCTTCATCCGCCTCGCCGTTCTGCGCGTCCCTCTGCGGCGCTGCTGCTTCCAAGGTGCCGAGGAGTTTGTGTGGTGGCGAGGGATAAAGGACGCGAGAGGCAGCTGTGTCCTCCGTGCGGTGTCCGCCCCCGCCGGCGTGTCGAACGCGTACGACCTGTCCCAAGGCGCCAAGGCCTCTATTGGATTGCGAGGCTATCCTTCTGCGGCTATGTGGGAGCAGTGAGGGCATAGACAAGAGCGGGGGGCGTGGGAATAGGGCCCGCAGACGTGACGTACCCTCAACGCGTGGCGGTGCCCTCGCAGGATCCATCACACATGGCGCCGGGTGGAGCTCTCCAAGCTCCCCTTCAACGGGATCCTTATCGTAGGCTAGCGGAGCTAGCCCCTTGGCAGGAATACCGTGGGGCACGCGCGAGAGCGGAGACAAGGCAACACCAAGGTGCCCCCCCCCCCCGCAGGGATGCTGGCTGTATCGGCATCGTGTGGGCGTACCGCTTCGTCCATGTCTGGCACCTCGATGCCCCATCTGCGCATCGGTGGTGGGATGCCGTTCGAACCATCTGTCCAGCTAGCCACAGTGGTGAGTACGCGGTCCGGCTGCAAGGATGCACCTGCTGCGGACCCACCAGAGAGGAGGCTGCGGAGCTTCCTTCCGTTTGCCCAGCCGTGTTGATCCAACACAAACCGAGCAGGGCAAAGGATTGCGCTCGGCAGCACCGCACACAAGGAGAGCCCGACACGGTGGCAGGCAGCAGCTAATGTGCCTCTACACACCACTATGGTCCAGGCGCCGGGCTGCCTGGAGGCAAACAACGTGCCGACCGGTCTTTCCAACGAGGTCCATTGCATAAGTACTAATCGCCTCACACGTGCCGCACAAGAGGAGAGATGTGGAGGGCCAAGCTGCTGAAGGGGCTACCGGGTGTGTGGTGGTGCTGATCGGCATCGTCCACACACACCTGGTGAAGAGCCCTCGGCACGCCGGGCGAAGGAGGCTGCTCGGCCGCTCCATGATGATCTCTTCTGCTCGTTGTTTGGAAACAGCCAGGCGTACTTGTTCCTGCTGGCGAGCGGCACGCTCCCATGGGATCCCTAGAGCGAGTGGAGCAACCGCTGCTCTACATACGTGGCGGTGTGTGGGGTGTGAAGAACAGCAATAGAGAAATACTTAAAAAGAAAAGAAAAAATAGAATGAGAGCAACAAGCCAGATGATCCTGTATGACGCACAGATGGAGATAGAGATGGATACAGAGGGCCCCGCGAAGGGGTGGGCCGTGTGAGCTCCTCGAGGGATGGGTGGAGGAGTGAGGTATGCGGCACAGCCGACAGTATAAACAACGTACAAGGAATAAAAAGTACAGCGATCATGAACAAAACAATAATAATAACAATAACATTCCTAAAGGCTGAAAAAATGATTGAAATCGTTCAAACGCCAAAAATAAAAAGCATCTCCTCGCCGCAGCCACAGAAAAAGAACCGGCACACCACAAAGGAGGAGAGGCAGTGGCGCAGCGCCTCCCCCGGCCACGCGGCCCGCCGTCGCGCAGACAGGCGCCAATGAACAAGGAGCCGCCCCCACGCACGCCCCGCCGAGGTCCGTACCATACGTGGCGCACGCCGGCTCCTGCCGGACGCGCCGCTGCCGCATCTCCCGTCGCGCTGGTTGTATTATGCTGCTGCCGCGGCGGCCCCTTTTCTTTCTCAGCCGTCCTTCTATTTTTTTTTTGTGCGTGGTGGTGGTTTACTTATTCTCATTGATACCTTTGGTGAAGTCGAACCGCTTGAGATCCGCCTCAGGCAGTCGATCCACATCCGAACGGCTGGCCCTCTCGGTGATTTGGATCTTCCCCGGGTGGTCGGTGAAGTACGGCACCGGCCGCTCGTGGAACACCACTTCCACAAAGGGGGCAAGATAACCACAGTATGCTGCCCAGGAAATCGGCTCATGTCCATATTTGTTCTTCCTCCCCCAGTCCACGACGTCCTGCTGGGGGTGCTGCTCGATGCGATCCAGCAGGAGGCGCAGCAGCCGGCGGACCTCCTCCGGTGTCTTCTTGGTAGTGTAAGGCCATCTCGAGGTGACGTAGTGCAGCGGTGTGAATCCATTCTTGGTCCCCACGGTGACGTAGTGCAGCGGTGTGTTTCCATACTCAGTCCCCACGGTGAAGTCGATGGGGTGGGATGTCTGCAGCAGACACTCCACCACCTCCATGGGACCTCCGCGGATAAAGTACGACAAGATGGGGGCTGGGCCATTCCATCCTGGCACACTGGGGGCTGCGTGCATCACATCGGCACCGAGGAGAGCGAGCTCCTTGAGGCGCTGCAGCGTGGCGGCACTCGACTGCGGCTTCCACTCGCAGGACTTGAGGAGGACTACGAGATCAGCGGTGGCTTGCTGCTGCTTCTCCCACACCTTGTAATACGCACATGCCCTCTTGTGCTCGTCGCTCAGACGCGCCCAGTCCTCCGCCTGCGGCACCACCTTCAGCTCCAGGGTGAAGTTGGGCCGGCAGTTGTAGTGCGGCACCCTCGCCGCAAGGAGCTCCGGCAGCAGGAGGGACAGGCGGCCCGCCGCGGCGGCGGCGCTCAAGAAGTCGAGCCGCTGCCCGTCGCGGCACGCCCCCTCCTGCGCCCAGTCCACCACCGTCCTCATACTGGGGTCGCGGTCCCGGGCCAGCATCGCCGCCAGCATGTCCGCTACTTTTGCGTCCTCGCCAGGGCACGCACTCGCCAGCACGTGCAGCGGGCTGCAGCCCAGCTCGTCCACGCTCGTCAGGTCCACCACGCGAGGGTGCGCCATCACCGCCTCCACCGCCTCCAAATGCCCGAGGGCGATCAGCGCGTGCAGCGCCGGACGGCGGCACGGCGCAGCGGTCGCAGCGCGGAAGGGCCGAGGCAGCTGGTAGCGATACAGGTCCGCCCGCGGTCCAGCAGGGCGTTCACCTCGGCCACGCTCACCGCATTGCCGTTGCGGCACACCGTCCACGCCAGCTCCTCGTTCAGGGTCGTTGCGTGCTGCCCTTCCATCGTCTTCTTCGCCTCCAACAGGAGCCTCTCCATGTCCTCCTGCGCCTGCCGGACCTGCGACTGCGAGTTCTTGATATCGGCCAGCTCGCCTTCCATCGTCTGCTGCGCCTGCTGGACCTGCCCCATCTGCTCCGCCGCCCTGTCCTGCGCCTGCCTGACCTGCGACTGCGAGTTCTTGATATCGGCCAGCTCGCCTTCCATCGTCTTCTGCGCCTGCTGGACCTGCCCCATCTGCTCCGCCGCCCTGTCCTGCGCCTGCCGGACCTGCGACTGCGAGTTCTTGATATCGGCCAGCTCGCCTTCCATCGTCTTCTGCGCCTGCCGCACATCCCGCAGCTCCTCGCTCAGGCTCTGCACCATCCCCACCAGCCGCAGCAGCACGGCGTCGCTGCCGGCGCCATTTGGGTCGGCGTGGGCGTGGGCGGTGGTAGCACGGGAGCTCATTACGAGTAGGGTAACGAAAGAAAAAAAAGAACGAAAAAGACTGCTGGTGCGAAACGTCTATCCCCCGACACCGTTCAGCAGACAGCCATGCGAACCAAAGAGAGAAGGAGGAGGCAGGAGCGCACGCCAGTGCAGCAATGTAAACCATAGAAATGGTGGTGCGATGCAAAGGTGCATTTGACGGCCAGCGGCGACAGCACATAAATAGGAGGCCGCAAACCTCTTGTTCTTCTTTGAAATGGAGCGTGTTGTTTACCTTACCGGCACCCTTCAGCCCACACACACACACACACTCTCTCCCCCTCTTCATTCATAAGGCATTTCTGCACGCCCGTTTGAGGGATTAAACGTTTTTGATTGTATCGTTTGAAAAATGGAAAGCAAGTATGGTGCCCGGGGGGACGCCTCGAAGCCAAACCCGAGGAGCGGAAGAGGCGCCGTTCGCCTATGTTGAGATGGGCGTTGCGTCGAAGAAGCTGGACGTACAGCGGCTCATGAGAGCACGCTTCAAGCAGCGCAGAGTCCTCGCCACCGGATGAGGACTGGTGTCTGTTGGGTGTGCGCCCGTTCCTTTCCAGCGGCCGATCCCCTGCGGTAAGCAACCGGAGCCGGGCGAGGGCTCCAGACACGGACAAGGCGGGCGAGACCCACGACAACAACTCTTCAGTTCTTTTCATCCCTCTTACCCGAAACGTAGCGGAAAACACCGGAACCAATCGGTAGCGAAGCACATAGTCTCCATCCGTCCGATAGGTAATTGGTTACTACTGGGGCCCTCGCTTCTCATATTCTGCCTTCCTCCAGCCAGTGCGATTTTCAGAGCGTCTCTCCCAAGGAAGCCGAGGCGTACCCAGAATCCGAAATGAACCAACCCACGAATAAATCCTTCACCATGAGGCAAGCAAAAAACGGAGCAGGGAACACAACAGGCGATAAAGGCACGCGCAGCAACGAATCGGGACGCACGGGATCCACTAGAAGGCTTTTCTCTTTTCCCCACAGGGAAGGCATATCCCCCGGCCGGATTTTACCGAAAGATAGACACGTCAGCCTGGCTGGAGATATAATCCAAACAGCTGGGTGTGGTATATAGTTAATGAGGCCGCAGTCAGAGGGAGGACTCCTTCCAGTAGGCATGAAGAGCCCTGATTAGTTGCGCCTGTGCCTTCGTTACTTCCGAGAGTTCGTTGCTTCGCTCCTTGGTTTCTTCGTGGCACTTTCCTCATTACTTTTTCTGGGTTTTGTTTCAGCTTTGTTACCGGTTGGATTTCCTGCGTTTGATTTCTTTTCATGTGGTGTCGGATTCTGGAAAGTTAGAAAGTGAGAGCTGTGAAAACTACGAGTTTGGTCGGGATGCCTTGGAGTCGGGGGACGGGTGATGCCGTTGCTATTCATGTGTGTCCTTTTTTCCTTGCGGCACGAGGTTTGGTAACGTTTTCGTATGGTGTTTCTGTTCTTTCGGTTCTTTCTCTTCCTCCAGGGCGTTCTTTCACAACAAGATGGCCTTATGTTATATAGATTTGGAAAAGTTATTGATATGTGGGAGAGGTGTATAAAAGTTGTGTATAGGTGTGTTGCGGTTGTGGCTGGCTCTGCCTCATGGACTCCTCAAGTGTTAGATGTTCGGGTACTTTGGGAATGGGTGGCTGTGTCCGCGCTAGTGGAACTCCTCTCCTGCGTGGAAGCTCCGGTTTCCGTCCACCACTCCTCTGACGAGCCGGTAGTTGGTCTCGTGCAATGTTTGGGCGGTCTTTGTCATAAGATCGCCCAGCGCTGTGCCACAGTCCCGTTGGTCGGGTCTGGCCTGCGCGATTGCACGGAGCCATCAGACCCACGCGCCCCACCCACTTGGATTCACCGAAAGTGCGACAGATCGCTATGTGGGACGACGGGTCGGATGGCGGTTGAACAAGTGGTGCGATGTAGGCGCATCGGTCTACCTGAACACCCTGTTGTCGGTTCTGGCAAAGAAGAGCCTCTCCATGTGACCTATATGGCGGGTCTAAAAAGACTTCAAGCGGGCGAGCCCCTCGACCAAGCGGTAGCAATGACGGCGCACGATATGAAACAACTCATAGACAGCATTCCTCATTGGACGGACAAGTTAGTGCTCCGTCTCGCCTGGATCACCGCCAGTCCAGAGTGTTTTTGACGTGACGCGCTCATTCAACTTCGATGTCACGTACAACCCGAACCCATCTGTGAGCTATTGCTTTCTACAGCGGTGCATCGAGCTCGGTTGGGTGCGTGGAGTTCAGCTGGCGCTCTGGACGACAAGGCCCATGGATTTTACCTTGCACCACCGCGGGCGCACGATCATCGACAGCGCTTTGGCCGTCACGGGGAGCAACGGGAGAGCCATACGTGCTCTGCTGCTCGCTCGTCTAGATAGAAGACTGCCTAGCGACACGGTGAACACAGACGACAGGGCAAGGCTTCAGCAGGCGACAGAGAGCGGACCAAGCCCCCCAGCAAAGCGGCTCAGAGCAGAGTCCCACAGTGCGTCCAACAGACGGACCAGGAGCTCTGGTAGCCTCTCGTCTGTTGAGCTGTGGCGGGGAGATGGCGGCCATAGCGCCATCTCCAATGACGAGGCAAACGAAATGCACGATCTTTGGTTTGTTGATGCCTGTGATGGTCGGGACGTCGGTACCCCGAACCGGTGAGGATGCCCAGCCTGCCCTTCTACTCCCTGGACGACCCGGACGCGTGGTACAGCGAAGCAGACATCCAACCCGCCCACGCCGTCCCCGGCACAAAGCGGAGGCACGACGATAAGGATGGATCGGCGGGCAAGGAGCTGGTGACCGAGTCCTGTACTGCAAAGCGCCATACAGAGCAACCGGTCCTCGCGCTTTCGCAGCAAAAGCAAGCGGACTTCGCCGATGAACGCACTGCGCTGAAGAAGGCCCTGGAGGAGCAGCTGGCGCAGGACCTCGATACGGAACGTGCTGCGCTGAAGAAGGCCCTGAGGAGCAGCTGGCGCAGCAGGCGCCGGGCTTCGCTGCGGAACTCGCTGCGAAGGAAGCGAACCTGGCGGCCCTTCAGCAAGCGCAGCTGGCCCAGGCCTTCTCCGAGGAGCGCGCTGCGCTGAGGAAGGCCCTGGAGGAGCACCTGGCGCAGCAGGCGCAGGGCTTCGCTGCGGAACGCGCTGCGCAGGAAGCGAACCTGGTGGCCCTTCAGCAAGCGCAGCTGGCGCAGGCCTTCTCCGAGGAGCGCACTGTCATCGGAATGGCTCCGATCGACATGATTCGTTTAATCGCGATAGCTCCGGATTGGCAGACTCGAAATGTTTTACGTCTGGCGTGGATGACTGCCAGTCGATGGGCCGAAGTGGCAGGGCTGACAAAGGAGTGCTGCCCGCCCACTGGACAAGAAAGTTATTTTTCTGGACTGGGAACTCTTCCCAAAACGTCGAAGGCGCAGCCGAACCGGTCGTTTCGATTCACCCTGTTCTCGGAGCGGTTCTCCAACCGCCTCCGGAAGTTGTTGACTGCCGCGGTCCAGGGCAACCCCGGACGAACCGTTCATGCTCACCAGCTCGGCAGATTGATGACTCAGCTAGGAAATCGTCCAGACGATTGCGGCATTATGCGGGTGTACACGGCTCACAGCATCAAGCGTGGAGCGCTGCAGGCCGCCGCCGTACCATGCTACGAGCCAAACCTGGATCCAAGATCCGTGGTGCTCTGGGCAAAAGATGCAGATATAATGGCCATTCCTCCGAGAACAATTCGGTATCTATATATATATATATACATGCATCTGTGAATGGATCCCTCCCTTTTTGAGTGTTAGACAGCTGTGTCTCCTGACAGATTCCATTGGGTCCCTTGGTGCCGCTGCGCCATCCTCCCCACGCTCAAGCCATTCGGCTCCCTCGCGATAATGTCAGTCCCTCGCCCAGCAGCGACGCCGCTCGGCGTGCTAATAAACCCAAGCGTCCGTCTGGGAAGGAACCGGTTGCCGTGCCGCTTCTTCATGACGCCCCGAAGGGGCTAAAAAGCGAAATAAGGCGAGGAGAAAGAAAAGAAGGAGAAAGCAAGTGGGCGCCATATACCCTCCACAGCCTTTTGATCCCAGAGAGGCCTCCCGCAAAGAATAGACGCCTACATGATAGGGCAGCCGTCTCGTCGTGGTATTTATTTTGTTGGATAGTCTATGAAAGTTGTGTCGCTCTCTGTGTTGATAAATAGAGCAACAAAGAAAAAGAATCTGAAGTGTGAATGGGGCCAACACAGCCCCTCATAGTGAGTTGATGAAAAAAAAGAGAAATAGACAAAATAAACTCCAACGAGTGAGTACATAGCGGAGCACCACACCCAGAAGGAAAAAAGGCAATGAATAACTTTAAAAAATGTGAATAACTGAAACAACTCATAAGACGGCCCTAGGCCGAGAAGCACAGGCTTGGGGACGGAGGCGGGGGGGGAGCAAAGGCTAGGCGAAGGGGACGGCACATCACTGGAGTGTGCACTCTTCTCGACCTCCTCAGAATTTACTGGCGCTGACTGAGATGAGACGCTGTGAGAGCTAGACCGCAGAGGGGACACGCTGCGCAACAACGCCGATGACACCTTCTTTAACGACGCCACCTGCCATCTATCCGCATCTGCTGATCGGCCCATAAGTTCCTCCACCACCATCCAGGCCTCAGACACGATCTGGCTCCGTTGAAGACTCTTCGCCTCCTTCTCGGCAGCGGCACGCTCTTCAGCCCGTAGCTGTTGCAGTGCAGCGCGCTCCTCGGAGAAGGCCTGCGCCAGCTGCGTTTGCTGCGCTTGCTGAAGGGCCACCCGGTTCGCTTCCTGCACAGCGCGCTCCTCGGAGAAGGCCTGCGCCTGCTGCGCCAGCTGCTCCTACAGGCTTTCTTCAGCGCAGTGCGCTCCTCGGAGAAGGCCTGCGCCAGCGCGCTTGCTGCGGTTGCTGAAGGGCCACCCGGTTCGCTTCCTGCACAGCGCGCACCTCGGAGAAGGCCTGCGCTTGCTGCGCTTGCTGAAGGGCCACCAGCATCGCTTCTTGCGCAGCGCGTTCTGCTGCGAGGCCTTGCGCCAGCTGCTCCTCCAGGGTTCTTCAGCGCAGTGCGCTCGGAGAAGGCCTGCGCCAGCTGCGTTTGCTGCGCTTGCTGAAGGGCCACCCGGTTCGCTTCCTGCACAGCGCGCTCCTCGGAGAAGGCCTGCGCCAGCTGCTCCTCCAGGGTCTTCTTCAGCGCAGTGCGCTCCTCGGAGAAGGCCTGCGCCAGCTGCGTTTGCTGCGCTTGCTGAAGGGCCACTGGTTCGCTTCCTGCACAGCGCGTTCTGCTGCGAGGCCTTGCGCCAGCTGCTCCTCCAGGGCCTCTTCAGCGCAGTGCGCTCCTCGGAGAAGGCCTGCGCCAGCTGCGTTTGCTGCGCTTGCTGAAGGGCCACCAGCGTCGCTTCTTGCGCAGCGCGTTCTGCAGCGAGGCTCCTGCGCCTGCTGCGCCAGCTGCTCCTCCAGGGCCTTCTTCAGCGCAGTGCGTTCATCGGCGAAGTCCGCTTGCTTTGCTGCGAAAGCGCGAGGACCGGTTGCTCTGTATGGCGCTTTGCAGTACAGGACTCGGTCACCAGCTCCTTGCCCGCCGATCCATCCTTATCGTCGTGCCTTCGCTTTGTGCCGGGGACGGCGTGGGCGGGTTGGATGTCTGCTTCGCTGTACCACGCGTCCGGGTCGTCCAGGAGTAGAAGGGCAGGCTGGGCATCCTCACCGGTTCGGGGGGTACCGACGTCCCGACCATCACAGGCATCACAACAAACCAAAGATCGTGCATTTCT